>JAOSBK010032395.1:0-11436 GCA_027568895.1 Erythroxylum shatona | reverse complement strand
TTTTGGTAATGGGATGTTTAAGAAGTGATATTACATTAGAAGAAGTGAAATTGGGAAGATTAAGAGTGAATATGAGGCTATATTGGACGTAGGAAGCATTCAAGAGGCTTTAGAGGGGTTTTGGGAACCCCTATGTCTGTTAGACGGACTTTAGGTCCGTTTTGGGAACCCCTATGTCTGTTAGACGGACTTTAGGTTCGTTAAACGGACCTTCATGGGTGAGAAAGGACTCCTAAGCCAGTTTATGTCCATTACCTTCACAGACAAAAAGGCCTCCCAAACCCGACAATGTCTATTAAACGGACATGGATGTCCGTTAAATGGATATTCACGGGACAACTATAGTAAATTGCAATTTTTGATCCTTTTAGAGGCAAAATATCACTTTGTGTTCTTCATAAAAGTTGTAGATCTAGAAGTATTATTTCAAATGGTCTAAGAACTAACTTAATCCAACATCTGTAGAAAAAGTTATGATAATTGCGCCAAGAGAGGTACAAAATGAGTCCTTAAACATTTTGGATTATTTTGGTCATAACTTCCTCATCCGACCTCTAAATGAAATGATTTTTAAAGAAATGGATTCCTAAGACATTTATCTATCTCTACATAAAAATTTGTATCATTTTCTATTGATTTGAAAAGGTTTGATTGAAAGCAAGTGAGAGGTCAGTTGGGAGAGCATGATTGGGGTATGAACACACTTTGGATTTTTAAGCATATCTTGAGCTAGCTCCGATTGAGATAGCTCTTGCTTCAAATTAAACTAGAGATTTGGAGCTACAATTGTTTTGAAGAAGTCAATTATGATTTTGGTGTTTGAATGGTGTTGGCACACTACTCTTGTGGGATATGGCTAATATGGGTTCATGGAAATAACCCTTTAAGGTAATACGCACGCTCACGTTTTATGATTTTCGGAATGATAGTTGGGCTCTACAAACGGGGTCCAACATTCATGGTATCAAGCATAAAGATGAACTGAGGATGGTCAAGTTTCATGATCCGAAGTTGGTTGAGTTCTGGAAACGGTGTCCAACAGGTCAGTTCATGGAGATGGTCGATCAAAGTAATAGGATTGTGGGTTCTATAATGGGTATTAGGGCGTAGATTGCAATAGGTAGTATTCGAAAAACTAAATTGTGGTTAGAAGTTAGAAGTGGGTGAAAATTCAAGCTTAAAGGATAAATTAGCAAGTTAGGATGAATTTCTTTTCTTAAGGTTCTTTAATTTTCTAATTAGGTGTTTAATTTAAGTTGAATTAGAATAAGGAAATTGAGTTGTGGCTCAATAATTTGTGATAGGAAAAGGAATAGTTATAAACTCTTCATATAATGTTAATAGTCTGGGTTTGTTATTCATATGAATGGCAACTCATGTTTTATTATGTTCTTGATCCTACTATAGATCATGCTTTGTCGTTAATGGCCAGAGTGCATAAGAGCATTAGGTAAAGTTATTTTAATAGTTGCTTTTATTCTTCCCTTTTTAAGCTACTTTTTCTTCTTCATCCTTATTTATATGTATGTTTTTGGCATAGTTTTACTCCTGCTTTAATTAGTCAACTAATCAGTAACTTCTTTTCTTCTTCCTTTATTAATTATATCCCAACAAATATTATTTACTGTATCTTGATGTTTTCATTTATAAAGCCCACTGTCTATTAAGCGATAAATGTTTGGAGAAATTAGGCATTGTCCTGTTCAATTATTGAGCTCTTTTATTATGAACTAGTTTTTTTTTTAATTTCACCATGTAGTGGGGAAGTATTCATAGTATTGTGTTTCTTGGTGAAATTGAGCATTTTTTTGACACATGTATGTTGCTCTTTACATTGTCACTTCAATTTTGTATAGCTGAATTGTGATTTGATTTCAGTATGTATAAAAACACTATTCAATTTTGTTAAGTTTCTCTTATGTATGAATTTATACCATATTGAGATATTGTGGAGATTTTATATACTTTGTTTAAGTATATGTTTATTGCAATTTATAATATATAGTGACAAAAAATGTCTGCTGCAGCCTTGGTTGTAGAAAATTTGAGATAAGCTATGCTTCAACCTTGTTATATGTTGTAATTCTAATTGTTTTATATTATGTAGCTGCCACATTTGTTTTGCATGCAGGTTGACTAGAAAGGCAGTTTGAAATTGTTATGGGAAAAGGCACTTTAGAAAAGAGTTTTCTTGTCTGGATCAAAACAACAGTATTGTGGGTTCTACAATAGGTATTAGGGGATAGATTGCAATGGGTAGTGTTTGGAAAACTAAATTATGGTTAAAAGTTAAAACTAGGTGAAAAACTGAAGCTTTCTATTAGTGAATGTGAATAGTGTGAGATAGTGGTTCTCTAGCCAAATGGTTATGGAATATCATTTTCAATATAAGATTGTTGTAGTCCTAACTACCGAGTTTTCCAGCTCAATAGAACTTCTACGAACTAATTTTCATATGTAGGTTTGTGGATTTCTGTTCCTTATTTATATAGATGTAGAGTGAATTCAACATATCACAAAATTCCTAGCTTGGCATCTCTTATTCTTATTAGTTTGTAAGAAATTTATCTTTAGAACCTTGTTGCTCCTTTGGTTTTTGTTTTACGCAAGCTATGAGTTAGGTTAATGTTTTGAATTATGCTTGGTTTCCTTTTCTAGCTACATAATGGCCCAGGGTCTAATTTGTTCTCACTTCAGCCTGCTCTTTAAGATATTAAGGATATTGGAATTATGCTTATCAAAAGCATAAAGAAGAAAGGCTATAAGAGATTATTCTTTTTTACTATTCCCTTTTTTTATAGGGGAAGGCAATGGTATAAGCTAGAATGGTGGAAATTTGGTAATAAGAAATCGGAAGTGTTATAACTTGTGTATGTTAATGGTTCAGTGAATCAACATTTAAATTTTGAGTTTAATTATATGTAAATTATAACATTTTTCACCCTTAGAATGACGAACAAAATATGAAACTTAACCATATTTTCCATCCTTCTTGGTAAGCTATTTCTTCTCAGGTACTTTAGACATATAACTGGTTTGCTTATTATACCATCTAAAAATTTGGCTCATCATATAAACATCAATAGGTGACTATTTTTAGTATAATTAGGAAACTTCGGAAATATCTTTTAAGTTATGGAGGAGAGGTCAAGTGTATGGAAAGTTAACATATTATTTAGTTGAGAAATCAGTAATTGAAAATCGTATAGCTTTTCATTGCAATGTGCACTTTGATTTGAGGAAAGTGAAGTGAATGAAATATGATGGTGCTAATTTTGAAGTTTGTGAGAATTAGGACACTTGGCACAACAACCATAAATAGGTAAAGTTATGGAAAGTGAGGTGCTTAGCTCATTGTACTATCTCAATAGATCTAATTCTTGGATAACTTGGTTCTGCTATAATAAACTCTATTTGCTACACAGTTTTACATCTTGGTTGACGAGGTTGAAAGAAACCAAGTTTTCTTGCATCTTAGTTTTACAATTCTAATTTACTTCTTGTTTCTTGTATTTAGGATGGTGATGATTAGGAGTAGATAAGGAGGTACTTTGTGAAGAATTTTAAAGTGCCCATACATATTGTTTTTGTTTAGTATTTAGATTAATTCACTTATATTCCATATGGAATAGAGGAAGATATTGTAAATGAATATTTTAGTTAGTGATTTTTCGCTTTTGTATTTTAAATATATTAAAGGATTGAATTTTATAAGTCCTTATAGATTATATTTTGTATATAAATACAATTTTTTGCTTTTATATTTAATAGTGTGTATGCAATTAAGACATACATTAATATTTATATATTTCTTTTAGTGTATATATAGATGTTATCTACATAATAATAAGAGTTCAATTTTACATTAAATAATATTGGTAACAAACAAATAAATTGTTGCTTTCATTATTACAAATTGTTACATTAAAAAATTTCACTTTGTTGCCTTATGAAGACTTAAAAGTGTTGCAATATTTATTTAACATTGTTTAAAAGTGTTTCAATATCTATTTAACATTGTTGCTATATTTTGAAACTAATTTGTTGCCTTAGTTAGAACTTAAAACAACATTTTTTATTTTGTTTCCTAATTAAAAAATTATGTTGCCTTATATTTATTTCAACATCACTTCTTATAATGATATGAATTATGTTACTTTAATAAAAAGGCAAAGATAATGATACTTATGACTATGCTTTTGTTTGTTGCCTAAAGTATTTTTTACCACAATGACCACTAATACACATCTTAGTCCCAATTTCGACCTTATAATTCTAATTCTTCATGAACAAAGCAATAAAAGATAAAGATGAAGAGAAAACCACTAACTTTTACTTCGATTTCCACCTAAGATTAGCTTAATTCCTTACATACAAAATGACGAGATGAAGAATATGAAGTGGAGAGAAAATGAGAGAGGAAAAATCTAGAATTCAAACCCTAAAATATTGTTCCTCTCTCCTCACCATATGCCCATTTCATGCACTTGCGAGACTTACACACATGCTTAATTCCTATTAGACACACATGCTTTATTCTTATTGTTCACACATTCTCTAATCCAATTTGTTCATGTGTTGACTTTAGCAAAATTGCACATTATTCCTTCTTCTTCCATTAATTCCCACACTGGCATATAATCTCATCAATTTATGTCAAAACGAACAAATTACTTATTTGCTCATGTCTTTTACACTAAGCACCCTTATGTCTTTTATTATGCTTAGATGCTCTTAATTTGTTTTGTTCACTTCAAAATATACCCTAGACATGCTATAATACTTCTAGGGACCTTACAATCGATGTTTAGGTTGTTTTCTTGTTAGTTGTCAAATAAGAAAATAAAACAAAACTAATCTAATAAAAGCAAAGTAAAGAAAACATTTAAAAATAATGAAAAGTGATGAATATGGTAGGGACCCGATCATTAGTTTAATCTCAACCTATACACATTTAACCATACTTCATTGAATTGTTGTTCTCATACCTCACCTAGCAACCATTTATCATAGGTTAACGATAAGTTTTATTAACCCCGATTTTCCCTTAGGTCGTGTTAAATGAAAACAAGTTCTTTAACTGAACCTAGCTATCAAACAACCTAGAACAAGTTATCTAGATTCAATTGGATAGTCACATTATGAGTTAGGAAAACAAATTAATCAAGGAAACAACCACATATGCTCGAGTCACTTAACCTAGGTTACATCATCCCTAATGATTCGACACCAATCGGAAACACAACAATATGGATTGTATCCCTAATGATTTGAAGCCATTAATTTCTATAAATGAATCTTAACATAACAATTATGGATCATATTGAAGATTCTAGCAATATCTAAACATAAAAATTACGAATTATATCATAAACAATCTAACGATAACGAAAATATGATCATTCATACATGAAAACCCAATCCATAAGCATAGGATAACCTAAACAATTCCTAGAGAGAGAAAGAACAACAAATACAAAAAGAGAATGCTTAATCAGATTCTTTGGCGTCAACATCTCCGAATCGAGTTGGGAAGCTTATCCCTCCATGGGTCTCCAAAGGATGAGAGGTTTGCCCTTTCTTCCCTTACAAAATTGAGACTTCACCCACAAAATGTTTCAAAAACCTTTCATACCTTTCTATCGTCACACATTGTATTTATAGTGAAAACTAGGTTTTTAAGTGTCAGGTGTCAAAGTCACGGGCGTGAGTTATATTGTAATAGGCATGAGTGAGTAACACCCATGACAAATAAATCATGGGCGTGACTAACATGCTCATGCCCGTTACTTTTATGTCATGGCTGTGAGTAATTTTTTGCACTCTTTATGCTTGATATTTCAACATATGTTTCATTTTATGCATTTTGTTGTCTCATCTTGCTCTAATCCTTCTCTTTCTTACTTCATAAGACAAGTGAGTGTGAATCTTAAGAAGATGGTTTAAAGAATGTGCTTTCAACTCACTTTAGCTTTTATGCTTCTAAATTGTACCTAAAACCAAATGTGAACTAAAGTGAACGTCCTAAGCATTTCATAGCAATAATCACTAAGTGTTATAGGATAAATGTATAATCAATTAAGCATATATCAGGGTCACAAAGTTTATGAGCAATATATCTTCTCTATGCATCATTTGCAAATTACATAATGAATTGTGAATTGACCACTTAATTCAAATGTCAATTCACTAGTCATTTATAGAAGCATGTTCTCCCTCTGATGTGAGTATGACTGTCGGAATTTGTAAGCAAAATATTGCTAAAGATGAGTTAGTATTGCCGGAGGGACTAATAATAAGATCAATAGCTAAGAAGTTCAAAGAAGTGCTTCAATCCTATATAGGTCGAATTGTAGATGGCATGGAATCTCAAGAGATAATAAGGGCTAATGATAAGATAACTAATCAAGTTGGGCGGAAACAGCAAGAAGACTTTCCTTCTTATTTAGTTAATTATTTTATGTTAGAATCATAACTTTCAGCAGCCCACTACTTGTGTCTTGGCTTGTTCAAAACTTTTAGGTTTAATGGGTTGTATTTTAGAAATATTAGTTTTGGCTTTAATATTTTGGTGAAAGGCCCATGTTTAAAGGCCTTTTACGTAGTTAGGGATTCGTTCTTTTTAAGAGGTATAAATACATCATAATAAACATTGTTTAGGGTTAGATTGGTTGAATAATTAATTTTATAAGGGAGGATTTCTTGTCTTCTTTTATTGCATCAAGAATATAACTCTTATCAAGGTAAACACATGTGGTGAATTTCTATTCTCATTTTTAAATCAGCCTTATTATATATGTTTATTTTCCTAAATCTTAATTTGTTGTTTGTGGATTACCTTGACTGGAAAATAAATTATGAAGTGCAGTTGAGGACATCAAGCTTGAGTGGAAAAAAGCTTGAGTGTGTAAGTTTAAAAGGGGGAAAAGCCATTTTTTATTAAAACACAAGTGGAGTGTCATCTTTTGAGTGAAACACATAAGGGAGTGACTTGTGAGGTTATCTTTTATTGATAACCATTTTTGTTACAGCTTATTGTTATAAGAATGGCCGGTAGAAGGGATGGAAAGGAAACATTACATGAGGAGGACAGTAGTGTGTCTAATTTGAAAGTGATGTATAAGGCATTCATGAATGAGTTCAAGAAGTTATCTAATAATATGGATGGGGTGGAAAAGAGAGTTAATGAAACCAATATAATCCAAAATTGTAGTAGATAAATTGGCAGTTATTAGAATTGGGAGGAAGATTTAAAAAGAATGAATGATGAGTATGAAGATGAAGTACAATCCGTGAGGGGTAAAGTAAGGAGGGAAGAAAGAGTGTAGAGAAAAGATAGCAACGTTAATGTCATGAAGATGAAAATTATGTCCTTCAAAGGTAGGAATGATGCTAAAGTGTACTTGGAATGGGAAAGAAAGGTGGACATGATTTTTGATTGTCATAACTATTTTGAAGATAAGAAAGTGACATTAGTAGTAGTGGAATTCTCTGATTATGCATTAGTGTGGTGGCATAAATTGGTAAAAAATAGGAGGAGAAATAGGGAACCACCTATATCCACTTGGGAAGAGATGAAAAGAGTGATGAAGAAGAGGTTTGTACCACCTTATTACTATAGGGAGTTATACTAACAATTACATAGGACAAGGAACTAGATCAGTAGAAGATTATCACAAGGAGATGGAGATACTATTGATTAAAGCTAATATATAAGAGGAGGAAGATGTAATAATGGCTCGGTTCATGGGTGGATTGAATAGGGAAATTGTTGACGTAGTTGAATTGTAACATTACGTGGAGATGGAGGACTTAGTGAACATTGCCATGAAGGTGGAGAGACAACAAAAACAAAGAAGGGCAGCCAAGTCTTTCTCAAATTCCAATAGTAAATGGAATCCAAAATGAAGCAAAAATGAAGATAAGAAGAGGGAGCACGATACAAATTCTAAGGAGAAAGGCAACGAGTTAAACAAAGGCAAGGAGAGGAGTACTTCAATTCAAAAAGGTACCACTGATTCATCCTATAAACCTTCTAAACATAGGGATATTAAGTGCTTTAAATGTCAAGAGCGTGGTCATTATGCATCTGATTATCCTAATAAGAAGACTATGTTTATTAAGGGTGATGAAATTGTTTCTAAGTCTGATGATGGTAATGAGTTTGATGGTAGTGATTTAAGGGTGCTAGCTTTAGAAAATTTTTCTGATGTTGATGAGAATGTTGAGTATGTTATTAAAGGTGATTCTTTAGTTGCTAGACATGCATTGAAGTTGAATGTGAAGGAAGATAGCTTAGAACAAAGGGAGAACATATTTCACACGAGATGCTTAGTAGGTGGGAAAACTTGTAGCATAATTATATATGGGGGTAGTTATACTAATGTGGCTAGTACTTCTTTGGTAAAGAAGTTGGGGCTAAAATGTGATAAAAATCCTAATCCATATAGACTACAGTGGTTAAATGAAAGTGGTGAAGTTAAAGTTATTAAGCAAGTAGTTGTTGCATTCTCTAGATGTCGTGCCTGTGTAAGCTCATCATATATGTGGGTAGGTCATGGCAATTTGATAGAGTGTTATACATGATGGGTACATAAATAGGTATTTTTTTAATGTATAATGGGAGGAAAGTTACCTTTGCTCCTTTATTACCCAAAGAAGCATAACTTGAATAATTGAAAATTTAACAATCATCAAGCGGGGATTCAGTAGTGAGGTCAAAAAGAAAGATGAGAGAAAAGAGGTCATAAGAGAAAAGAATAAAATTAAAGGCCTAACGGTGACTAACTATACAAGTGAGGAAAAGAAAGTGGGATGTGTAGGAGAGAAGAAGTTAGTGAGTGAAAAGAAAGAAAAGAAAGTGAAAAATGAGCAAAGAAAAATTGAGAGGAGTGAAAAATTTAAAACACATTCATGATTTTATATAAAAGAGAGAGAGCTAAAGAGTGCATACTTAGGCAAGAGAACTTTAATCTTGATTTGGCTTAAGGAAACTTTGTTTGCAAACATTGACCATGACCTAAGTTTGCCTAGTGTTTTTGTGACCTTATCGTAGGATTATGATGATGTTTTTCCTAAAAAGGTATCCCATAGGTTACCACCTTTGAGAGGGATTGAGCACTAGATTGACTTGGTACCAAGAGCTTAAATTCCTAATCGTCCAGCTTATCGAAGCAATATAGAGGAGATGAAGGAATTACAAAGGCAAGTGGATGGATTGCTTAAGAAGGGGTATGTGAGGGAGAACATCAGTCCTTGTGTTGTGCCAGTTCTTTTAGTGCTAAAAAAAGATGGAACTTAGAGGATGTGTGTGGATTGTAGTGCGGTTAGAGGATGTGTGTGGACTGTAGTGCGGTCAATAAGATCACTATAAAGTATTGTCATCCTATTTCTAGATTAGAAGATATGCTAGATGAGTTGCATGGTGCTTGCATGTTCACTAAAATTGATTTAAAAGGTAATTATCATCATATTAGGATGAAGAAGGTGATGAATGGAAAATTGTATTTAACACCAAATATGGATTGTATGAGTGGTTGCTTATGCCTTTTGGCTTATCCAATGCACCTAGTACTTACATGCATTTAATGAGTCATGTTTTGTGTGAATTCCTTGATAAATTTTTGGTTGTTTACTTTAATGATATCTTAATCTACAATAAGAACTTAAATGAACATGTCATGCATGGTTAAGAATGTTTTAGATGTGCTTAGGAAAGAGAAGTTGTATGCAAACCTTAAGAAGTGTTCATTTTGCATGGATAAAGTTGTCTTCTTAGGATTTGTGGTAAGTTTTAAAAGAGTTAAGGTTGACTATGAAAAAATGAAAGTTATTCAAGAATGGTTGACACCTACGTCAGCTAGAATTGTTAGAAGTTTCCATGGCTTAGTAGGTTTTTATAGCGATTTGATAAAGATTTCTCTACTATTACTACTCCATTGAATGAAATCATTAAAAAGAATGTTAGTTTTAGATGGGAGAAAGAATAGGAAAATGCATTTAATACTTCAAAGGAAAAGTTATGTAATGCACCTGTTTTACGTTTACTTGACTTTTTCGTGAATTTTAAAATTGAATGTGATGCTTATGGGATTCGTATAGGGGCTGTTTTAATGCAGGAGAATCATCCCATAGCATATTTCAGTGAGAAGTTAAGCAGATCAATTTTGAACTACTCCACTTATGATAAGGAGCTTTATGTCTTGGTGAGAGCTCTTGAAGTTAGGAACATTACTTACTACCTAAAGAGTTTGTGATACATAGTGATCATCAATCTCTCAAGTAATTGAAGGGATAAGGGAAATTGAGCAAAAGGCATGCAAGTTAGGTTGAGTATCTTGAAACATTTCCGTATGTGATTAAATACAAGCAAGGTAAGGAAAATGTTATGGCTGATGCATCATCGAGAAAATACGCTTTGATGTCTATGCTTACTTCTAAGTTACTTGGATTTGAGCATTTGAAAGAGTTCTATGTGGATGATGTTGATTTTGCTAATGTGTATCAAGCTTGTGAACAAGCTACATTTGATAAGTTCTATAGGCATGAAGGATATCTTTCTAGGGGTAAACAACTTTGCATTCTTGCATGGTCTATTAGAGAGATGCTTGTTAGAGAATCACATAATGGAGAGTTAATGGGACATTTTGGTGTGAAAAAGACCTTAGATATGCTTGGTGAACATTTTTATTGACGAAATATGAGAAAATATATGGAAAGGGTTTGTGCCAAGTGTATTGCATGTAAACAAGCTAAGTCTAGGTCTATTCCTTATGGTCTGTATACATATTTACCTGTATCTAGTGAACCTAGGATTGATATATCTATAGACTTTGTATTAGGTTCACCTAAGACTAGGAAAGGTAGAGATAACATATTTATTGTTATGGACAGATTTAGTAAAATGACTCATTTCATTACTTGCTAGAAAATAGATGATGCAACAAACATTGTTGATCTTTTCTTTAGGGAAGTGGTTTGGATTCATGATATGTCAAGACCATTATTTCAGATAGGGATGTTAAGTTCCTAAGTCACTTTTGGAGAGTTTTTTGAGAAATTTTATGTACTAAGCTTTTCTTTTCTACTACATGTCATCCACAAACTAATGGATAAACTAAGGTGTTTAATAGAACTTTAGGAACCATATTGTGTGCAATTATTGGAAAGAACTTGAAAACTTGGGAAGATTATTTTCCATTCACTGAGTTTGCATATAATCGTTCCATACATTCTTCTACAGGTTATTCTCCATTTGAAATTGTGTATGATTTTAATCCATTAACTATAATAGATTTGATGCCTTTATGTTGGCCCCCAATTTTTTTCTTGATAAATAAGCATGATTATATTATTTTGGGGTTTTGCTAGATTAATTTATGTTGGAATTAATTAGCATACTAATGTGAGTAAGATAATATGATGTAGGTAAATGAA
>JAOSBK010032394.1:0-11436 GCA_027568895.1 Erythroxylum shatona | reverse complement strand
TTGTCTTTATCTACTAACTCCTTAAGCTAACTTAATTCTAACATTCCCATATTAATTTTAACTTAATTCTAATCTTTTCATATAATTCTAATCTCTATTCATGCTTACTAAATTTAATGATCCAATTATAAAAATAAATAAATAAATAAACAAACAAATCGTAATTAAATAATTAAACAAATAAATCGATAATAATTGAAAAAAATTTGGGGTCTAACAATTCTCCCCTTAAAAGAATTTTATCCTCGAAATTCTCACCTGAGTCCACGAAGAGATGTGGATACTTCTCCTTCATTGCTTCCAAAGGCTTCCATGTTGCCTCCTCTGTCAAATGGTTCTTCCATAAGACTTTAACTAGCTTCACAACCTTGTTTCTAAATTTTTTTTCCTTCAAATCTAGGATCTCCACCGGTTGCTCCTCACACGTTAAATCCTTCCTCAATTGGACCTTTAAAGGTTGAACTATGTGTGAAGGATCTGATTGGTACTTCCTTAACATCGATACATAGAAGATATTGTGAATCTTAGACAATTTTGATGGTAAAGCTAACTTATAGGCTAAAGGCCCAATCTTCTCAATGATCTCATAAGAGCCTATGTATCTCTGACTCAGCTTACCCTTCTTACCAAACCTCAAAACCTCTTTCTATGGAGAAGCTCTAAAAAATACTTTGTCTTGAGCTTCAAATTCCATCTCTTTTCTATGTGCATCAATATAACTCTTTATTCTGTCTTGAGTTGTTTTAATTCTCTATTTTACTAATTTAATCTTATCAACTGTGACTTACACCAACTTAGGCCCTAAAAGCCTCCTTTCACCTTCATCATCCCAACAAATAGGAGTTCTGCACCTCTTACCATACAAAGTTTCATAAGGTGCCATATGAATTCCTGAGTGATAGGAATTATTATAGGTGAATTTAGTTAAAGGCAGATGATCATCCCATATGCCTTTGAAATCCATAACACAAGCTCTCAGCATTGCCTCCAAAGTTTGGATTGTTCTCTCCGATTGTCCATTAGTTTATGGATGGAAAGTCATACTAAAATGCAACTTAGTTCCCACAGCCTCCTATAAGCTTTCCCAAAATCTGGAGGTGAACTTAGGATCTCTATTTGAGACTATCGAACTTGGAATCTCATGAAGTCTGATTATCTCATCCATATATTTCTTGGTCAAAGCATTAAAAGAGTTTGCCTATTTAATTGGCAAGAAATGTACTGACTTAGATAGCCTATCAACAATCACACATATTGCATCATACTTCATGCTAGTTCTTGGCAATCCTATGAAGTAAGCCATCGTAATCTTCTCCCATTTTCATTCAAGAATTGACAAAGGTTTAAGCTTATCGATAGGTGCTTGATGTTTTGCTTTAACTTGATGGCATACTAAGCATCTCTAAACATACTCTGCAACATCTTTCTTTATTCGTTTCCACCAAAAGTGTTCTTTTAGATCTCTATACATTCTCAAACTTCCTGGGTGCATTGCATAAGGAGTATTGTATGCCTCATCAAGAATCTCGTCTTTCAACTCTTACATATAAGGAATACATAGTTTGTTACCTACCATCATTAATCTATCTTCCCTTATCTCTATTTCAGAAGGTTTACAATTTTTAATCTCTTCTATGAGCTTGCTCAAATACTCATCCTGTTCTTGCAATTCCTTGATCTTCTTATTCAACACTGGCCTTACTCTAAAATTGGCCAATACACAACCAGATTCGGCTTGTCTCAATGTCACCCTAAGTTTGACTAATTCCTTCAATAAAGAAAGATACACTATCTCCACATATGCCATAGTTGATTTTCTACTCAGTGTATCCGCTACTATATTAGCTTTCCCTAGATGATATTCTACCATCAAGTCATAATCCTTTAGGAGCTCTAACCATTTTCTTTGTCTCAAATTCAACTCTTTCTGGCTCATCCAATAATTAAGACTCTTATGGTCTGTAAACACCCTGGTGGTGACTCCGTATAAGTAGTATCTCCATATTTTCAATGCAAAGATTATAGCAGCTAACTCCAAGTCATGCGTAGGATAATTCATTTCATAAGGTTTCAATTGCCTAAAAGCATAGGCAATCACTTTATCTCCTTGTATCAACACACACCCTAATCCCTTCCTCGAGGCATCACTATACATTATGTATCCATCACCATTGGAAGGAAAAATCAAAATTGGTGCAGTTGTGAGCCTGTTCTTCAATTCCATAAAACCGCTCTAGCACCCCTCTATCCACAAAAACTTTTTATTCTTCCTTATTAATTTGGAAAGTGGAGCTGCTATCATAGAAAAGTCCTCTACAAACCTTCTGTAATACCCGACTAAGCCCAAGAAACTTCTCACTTCTGTTACATTCTTAACTGCTTCCCATTTAACAACCGCTTCTATCTTCCTCGGATCCACATATACTCCTTGCACCGAAATCACGTTTCTAAGAAATACCACTTTTTTAGCCAAACTTTGCATTTGTCAAATTTGATATAACTCGTTCTTTCTCAATGTCTCTAAGACAATCCTCAAGTTCTCTTCATGCTCCTTATGACTCTCGGGATAAACCAATATGTCATTAATAAAGATTATGATAAATTGGTCCAAGAAAGACTTAAAGATTCTATTTATTAGATCCATGAAAGCTGAAGGTGTATTCGTTAATCCAAAAGGCATAACTAAAAACTCAAAATGCCTATATCGTGTTCTAAAAGTAGTCTTTAACACATCTGACTCCTTTATCCTCAATTAGTGATAACCCGATCTCAAATCTTTCTTGGAGAAGACCCTAGTCCTTAGCAACTGATCAAACAAATCATCTATGCGTGGAAGCGGATATCTATTCTTGATAGTGACATGATTGAGCTTCTGGTAGTCCACACACATTCTTAACAATCCATCTTTCTTCTTCACAAAAAGGACAAAAGATCCCCAAGGTGAAGAGCTAGGCCTAATGTACCCCTTCTCTAACAACTCTTCTAATTGCTCTTTAAGCTCCTTCAATTCTGCTGGAGCCATTCTATAAGGCAGAATTGATATTGGTGCTGTACCCAGAAGAAGCTCAATGAGAAACTCAATTTTCCTAGGGGGTGGTAGTCCTAGAAATTCCTCAGCTAAGATATTTAAGAATTCCATGACCACAGGAATATCTTCTAACTTTTCTCTATTTGTTTTCTTGTTTACCACTTAGACCAAAAAATGTTTTACTCCCTTTCCTTATACACACTACTGTTCTACCCTCATCCAATTCGAGCTCCACCATCTTCTGCTTGCAATCCAGATGGGCATTATACTTTTCTAACGTATATATGCCTAATATCACATTCAATTCCCTCATCTTCAATGGCATTAGGTCCACCACTAAGTGTTCCCCACCAATACATACTTTACAATCTTTATAAGCTTGAATAATAATGATATACTAGTTAATTGGAGTGCTCACCATCAAAGGAGTATCCAATGGGCTCAAATCCCTACCATACACAGTTGTACCCGATGAAATAAAGGAGTGGGTAGACCCCGGATTAATGAAAATAAAACATTAGCATCAAATAATTTAACCGTACTAGTTAAAACTTCTGGAGCGGTCTCTGCATCCTCCCGTTTCATTGCAAATACTCTAGCTAGTGCTTGCCCCCTTGATCTCCCTGGAAGATTCACTCTCTTAGCTACCTTAATACTGCCCACTTCTATTACAGTCTTGTGCCCCACTATCTCAATTCTTCTTAAAGCTTGCATCTGAGTTCCTCTCTTGTTGCATACTGCGGAAACTCTTTAGTCATGTACCCCTTCTCTCGACAATTGAAGCAAGCTCTAGTCAGCCTATAACATTCTCTTCTATAGTACTTGCCGCAATAGTCGCACTTAGGTATAGAAGACTTATCCCCTTCTCCCATTCTACTACCTCCTGTCGTTGAGGCTTAATAAGAAACAGTAGAAGTCCTCATAGGTCTAGGCCTGCTTGCACCACTGCTCCTCTCCTCAAAATGCATAGGGAAAGTTATGACATTCCTCTCGGGCATAGAAGCACCACCACCCTTCTTGAACTGTTCTCTTCCATTTCTCTTTTTGTTCGCGACGCTCTTTATATTTTCATTGTTTTCCACCCTCACTGTTGCTTCAACCAACTATTGAAAATTGAAAAAATTTTGTACCACCACTTTCTCTCTGATAGCTAGATGCCACCCCGATTTGAACTTAAGGCACTTAGCTACCTCACTCATCATCATCTCTGCTACATATCGGGATAGTTGTGTAAACCAGTGCTCACACTCACTCACCGTCATTTCCCTCTAGGTGAGACTCAAAAAATCTCTTTACTTCTACTAAATATACACCTCAGATAGGTACTTCTTCTTATAAGAAGCTAAGAAGTCTTTCCATCCCAACACCAGCAGTCTCATCTAACTTCCCGGCATATTTTTTACCAACGTAGAGCATATTTCTATAAAAGCTTGCAGCGTACACAACTTTCTCATCACCCTCACAATCTATCTTATCTAGAATCCTCTTGGTCTTTCTCAACTAAGTATTAGTTTCTTCTAGATCTGTTGTCCCATAGAAATCCACTACCCCATACTTCTTGAGCTTATCAAACTGTTTCCCCTTCTTAGCTAGGGTTGGAGTAGAAGATTGCAACATCTGGCCTATGGCTTGAGCAAATGCCTTAAACATCCTTGGATCCAATGGAGCAGGCATTTGCTCCTGTGGAAGAGGAGACTCCTATGCCTATGTAGCACCCCACTCCTGCAAGATGCATACCTGACATCCTGAGGGATATCCGAGTCCGTGCCTCGTAAGGGTGGCGTGCTAGAACACTCAATCGGTTAAAACTCAATATAATTTTTTTTGAAACATCAACATAAGCAAAAATCAATATTTAAGCCAAGTCCATTTTATTTCATAACATTTCCATTTATAACATTACAACCATTACACAAATCATCGAAATTTCACATTCCACTTGGGCCCATTACAGAGGTAAAACATTTATAAACATGATATCACTACACTTCTAAATCTTTTACTAAAATTTCCAATTTGGAAAGTTGATACAGAACAAAATTATGTATATACTAATGATACAATCATTACTGAAAACACAATCTGATACAAAAACAAGAAATAAGAATGCAGACACGAATTGATCCCAACCTCTATTCTTCACTTGAATGATGTATGTATAATCCCGTTAGCCTAACGGGGTATTCTTTTGATCCTGATATTTTCAAATTTTGGGTGAGTATTGCGAACTCAATGAGTGACCATCATCGATGGCTCACCCAGTCACATAACACATAATTCACATTCACTTCATTTCACATTACACATTCAATGCAATTTGATCATTCATATTATGCATATGCAATGCATATGAGACCCACTTTCCATTTGTTACTTTGTTGTGAAAGTGCTTAAACTGTCCCTTATAGGGCTCATTGATAATTGTCCCATATAGGGCTCATTGATAACTGTCCCTTATAGGGCTCATTGATAACTGTCCTATATAGGGTTCATTAAACGTTGAGTCTGAGGCTCTGAATCACTTTTGAGCTCGAGCCCCATTTTCACTCATTGAGCTTTAAGCTCTAATCGGTGGCTACTCTGGACACAACATCCATTATGTTTGTTCATTCATGACATGGAATGCATCAATTACATTTGCATATTCCTATTCACTCACATTCCCATATCATCGGACCTTAGTCCAGTATTCAACATTAAAGCAGAGAATCACTCTTTCATTCATATGCAAATGCACATTCAAAAACACACGTGTCATCAGACCGTGGTTCGGCATTTAGCAATCATATCATGCACACTTATTTCATCTCATTCACATACAATGAGCACTTCAATATTTCTTTCATACAACACATTAATCGGACCTCCTGTCCGAAAACCAAAATAGTCAAACACTTTCGCATAATCATTCAAAAATCAATCAATATCAAAAAGTCAAACAAAGCAAACAGTGGAATAAGACCATCTAGATCTACTCAAAGTACGCTCCAGATTAGCACTAGCTTCAATGATCTGGAAACGTTTGAATGTAGGCATTTATCCTGCACATCAATATGCCAAACATACGATGCACATACATTAATAATTGCACAATTAAAAGCATTCCCTTATGCACAAGTGTGTATATAAAATATGTACAATGCATGTTCATGACAATCCCAGGTATCTTCCCCTTATTCTCATCACATTATCAGTCTTACATCAAAACTCATCTAAGTAATATTTATACTTAGGTTTATGCCTCACTAAAACTATTAAAATCTCTATTCCTTTCTCATTGACTCACTTCAGATTTATCCAAGTCACACTTTCGAGTCTACTATTCACATTCAATTAGAAAGTGAAACTGATGTAATTTGCTCATACTCTCTTCTAGAAATGTGTTCCTCTATGTCTTATGTTTCTATTGACACCAAAATAACTCAATAGCTAGTTCTAAAGAACTCCAAATCTCTCATATATTCTTTGTAGTTTCTTACTTCTTCATTACCTCTACTTCCTTGGGTCTCTCAATACGCCATGTTCAGATACTATAAAATCCAACATTTTATTTAATCAAGCAAAAGTACACTCCTATTGAACTCAACATATAATTGTTTTTAGCTTCATGATGTGTAAGATTTATCCTCAAGTTTCACAAATATGTTCTTTGCTTTTCACATACACTCTATATATCATTTATAATCATAGTCACTAATTGATCCAGTTTTCTTGGATCACTTTAATCTTCAATACCATAATACCATCGGGGCATTGTTAACTCCAATAGATATAACCCAAAACTCCTTATGCCCATGATTTGTTTTTTTAATTCTTTAAAAATCTAATTCCTCAATGAAGTAGTATTATCTCATGTTATTTTCGATTTCCCAATTGACTTTTCTCAATTGACTTCTTTTTCTCGAATGATTTTCTCAATTCATTTGATTTTCTCTAATTTTCATATGAATTTATTCTAACGCCTACTCATTCGTTCTAGTTTCTCCACACATTTCAATTAAATTGCAAAATTAACTTCCTGTGTCGGTAACACAATTATCATATCTGATTTGTGTCTCTTATACTTAATGTCACCTCAATTTCAAGAATCCATTCACCTAGTTGGATACTTTACATCAACAAAAATGCATACACTCTCAGTAGCATAGTCATCATCGTATCCTTGAGTCTCCGTTAGGATTAGAACTCCAATATTCACTTTTGATTCATTACAGATTCATTTTCGATTTGTTCTTTCATTAATCATTCTTAAAGTAAACTATCTGATATGCTTAACCTAATTCAGTGAAATTCTTTTTCTTCAAAAGAAGACTTCTTGCTACAATCATCTATATGGTTCACGTAACCTTTATCAATCCACTGTTATCATCATTGCTGATCAGACATTCTTAGTAATCTCTAGGAGATTAATTCCTATCATAACTTATATGGTAACAATATCCTTTCTGATAAGGCTCAGTAAAGCATCAAGCAATTCATTTACCCTTATACCTTAGTATATATCATCAAGATCATTCCATCTTTTCCCGAGATGTATTTTAAGACAATTTACCAATTAATAACTTACATTCAGGATACCCTAATCTCATTTGTTTTAGGACAACAATTCTTCTGTTGTATCTGTCCTTGATTGTGGGGACTGTGCCACGTTCGTGACCTTCTTCTTTTTCACAAAATTCATAACCTATAGTAACATCATTAATAACCTCAATCTATCCTCTATTGATCACTATTTGCACTTTCATGTATTACTCTAATTCGTCTTAGATGTTGAACTATGGAAACTGTGACTAATAATACTTAATAAGTCTTAAATTGCTTCTTATATTATCACACACATATAATACATATGTGTCCACTATTCTCACTTGTCATGATAATCCCATTATCAAATATGTACTCACAACAACAAACTCACTTAACCTTGGGGACTTTTGCTTACCTCTTTTTCATTCTTGCATAAAATCCTATCTTATATGAATTTCTAACTTTCTCCTTACTGCACAACATTCATCTCTTGTAGAGTCAATTTTGTCTATTTCTTTTCCCATATGTGTATCCTCAATCCATTCAGAATTGTTGATGCATAACCATTTTGAAATTCTGGTCTTACTTCCCCTAATATCTTCTTATAATGAATTATAAACTCTTGTCACTATAAGCACATAACCATTTCGGTTCCAAATTCATCCTCTTACGATCATAACAAATTTATGTTTTCATTACCATCTGCTTATATACTTTAATCTCCTCACTTCTACTCATATCCCTATTTTCCTCAAACGACTTATGACAATACATTCACATTTATATCACATTTAGGGATATGTCACCATAGTACAATCTTGGTGTCATATTCAATACATCCACTAATACAATTATGTTAAATCTTTATCTGTCATATTCAATCACGTACTATTTCTCATTTCTAAATATCCACAACTTCCATTTTCTCACATTCTAACATATCATCACTTTTTCTCACTATTTCTATCAGCTTAAGCACTTACCACATGCTCATGCGTGTGACTCATACTCATGTGACTCAGACTAGGGATCAGTCGCTACCGTCTGCTATGACATGACTAAAATGCATGTAACTTGACACATATCAAAAAATGCCCATATAAGATAGTAATTCTGGGCTCTGATACCAACCAAATGTAACAACCCACTCTCGCAAGATCTGAACCCGACATCGATAGGTGATATTTGAGTCTGTGTCCCGCGAGGGTGGCATGCTAGAACACTCAATCAGTCAAAACTCGGTAAAATTTTTTTTAAAAACAATGCACACTTTTGCGAAAAATCAATAATCAATTTGGGCCCATTTCAACTATAAAATTTTTCAATCACATTTTTAATCATTGCACTCAAAAATCAATTTCATTTACAACCCTTTCCATTTTGGAAAGTTATTACAAGATAAGTTTGATCAATAAACATAATATAGAATTCTCATAATACATCCTTTCATACAAGAATTAATGAAAATAAAGATGCAGACGCGAACTGATCCCGACCTCTATCCTTCACTTGAATGCTGTATGTATACTCCCGTTGGCTTAACGAGGTATTCTTCTGATCCTGAAAAATATTTGCAAATTTTGGGTGAGTTTTGCGAACTTAATGAGTGACCATCATCGATGGCTCACCCAGTCACATAACACATAATTCACATTCACATCATTTCACATTTCAAGCTTAATACACTATAATCATTTGTATTATGCATATGCAGTGCATATGAGACCCACTTTCTATTTATTACTTTGTTGTGACCGAGTCCCTAAACTGTCTGTATCCATTGGATACCAGGCTCATTACTAACTGTCCCATATCCACTTGGGGGATACAGGCTCATTTTACATAGTAAGTCTTAGGCTCTTAATCACTTTTGAGCTAGAGGCTGTTTTTCACACGTTGAGCTTTAAACTCTGATCGGTGGCTACTCTGGTTATAACTGCCATTATGTTTCATGCATTCATGAAATGGAATGCCTCAATCACATTTGTATATTCTCATTCACTCACATTCACGTATCATTGGACCGTAGTCCGACATTCAACATTAGATTTGAGTATCACTTTTTTATTTATATGCATGATCACACTATCCTTCGGAACTAAGTCTGGTATTTAACAACCAAGTCATGTATAACATATTTCATCCAATCCACATATAAGGAGCACTTCAATATTTCATTCATACATCACATTCATCAAACCTTCTGACTCGAAACCAATACAATCAATCATATTCATAACATCATCCAATAGTCAATTAATAAAAAATTCAAACAAATCAAACAATGAAGTGAGACTATCTGGGTCTACTCACAGTATGCTCCAGATTAGCATTTGCCTCCAAATTTTGGAAATACCTGAATGCGGACATTTAACCTACACATCAAAATTTTGCATACACACGATGCACACACATCAATAATTGAATAATTATAAGTATTCCTTTATTTACAATTATGTATATGGAATATGTACATTGCATGCTCGATGACAATCCTGGGTATATTATCAAATTCTCATTCACTTTTGATACCTACTATTCATTCCCCTTGAATCACAACTACATTCATATGAACATCTTCACTTCTATTATACTCATGCCTTTGGTATTTTGATATCAACAGTCCATTCACTAATGTTATTCTAACATTATATGATCTTACAATATCCAAATTCTCATTTCTTCTCATAATATCTCCAAAATTCTAAACCTTCGGGTTAATTTTTGTATGATCATTCTGACAAGGAAAATGAAGTAATTTGATAACACTTTCTTCTATAGAATTGTTCTCCTATCTCTTAAGTTTTTAATCACACCAAGATCATTTAATTTGGTTCAGAAAGCTGAAAGTTATTCTCCCAATATTTTTGGACTATTCTCATTCTGAAACAGTACATCAGATTCAACTTCCATCCAAAAATTGAAAGTCTTAGGGTCTGAATTACAATTCAAATTCTGCATATGATTTGTATCCATATGTCTATAGTTTACTCCAAATCAAATATCATCTCATTTAGATAACTACATAATAAGTTATGACTAAAATACTGAAGCATATTCAGTAAAAATACTCCAGTTATCATTTTCCAGAACTCGACATTAATTGCATCAAAAATTCATCAATAAATCTCTCTCAAATGATTTCAGATGGTTATAATTTTTGGTGGAGATGGATACAAATGTGTTACAAGTCCAATGGTTCAAATCCCATGTCATTTGGAGGTCGGAAGAAGAAGTTATAGCCAAAAGAGTGAAGGATGTTCACATCAGTTCACTTGCACTGCACCTTCATTAAGCACGATCGTGCAATTCCAATTGATTCTCCATTGTCACCATCGTTCTTATGAACAAAGGTGAGATCCCTTGAACCCTTAAGAGTCACGATCGTGCTCATGCACACCCCTTTTCTTTTAACTTCTTCTAGCTCTTCCCAAAAGCAAACATTCGGGACAATTTTACACAGACTTTTTGTCAATGAAAATGAAGGATTTAGTCCAAACATCCTTCTAAACAATTGTTTATCTATGTCTCAAATTTCAAATGAAACCAATTTCATGCAATTTGGTTTGATATGCTGCAAGTTATGCTAAACACACTACATATTGTTCCAAACCATGATAGAATCCACGAACTCAAATTAGAGCTAATTTTTGAAACTCCTAGAGACATAATTCAATTTCTATTCCTTCATAAAAAATATATCCATACGTCTGTAGTTTAATATAAATTTAAAATCATTCCATTTGGATGTCTATAGACTAAGATATGACAAAATACAGATGCATGTTCAGTGAAAACACTGCTTCTGTACATTTTCTAGCACTCTTCATCATCATTTCATCTTAGTTCCTCTCTTTTGCTTAGTCTATCACTTCTAGCTT
>JAOSBK010032393.1:0-11440 GCA_027568895.1 Erythroxylum shatona | reverse complement strand
TAAAACATCTCTAAATCAATTTATGAATCATTAATCATCATCCATGTAAAAGCAAGACATGAATCTACCACATTCCTTATTCATGTTTTTAGCACGTGTCCATCCTCATTTTATAATCATTTAACATTTAACTATCATCATAACATGTTTCATTCAACAATTAAAGAAAAGTGATGCTTATACTTATTTTATTTACCCAAAGCTTCTTCAATGAATTCAAACCACACTTAACCCTAGCTTCCTTCTCTTACACAAACATCATCAATCAAAAGTAGTAGGGCTAGGTCTTTAGTAATAAAAAGAAAAAAACAATAATTTTAAAGAAGCAAAGTGACAAAGTTGAACAAAAGTCAACATGGTAAGGGTGAAAGTAAGGTGTCGTAAGTGAAGAAGAAAACACATGAAGAAGCTGGAGAAATGAAGCATGTCTTGTAAAAGACAAGTGAAAGACCATAATGTCGGTTCTAACCCTTGTTCAATCCCACATTAGCCAAATTGTAGGGCTCTAACCCTTAATATTGGAACGAGATGTTATATATATATCTATATCTATATATATATATTTTAAGCATAACGTAACTTCATTCTCTTACTTATAAGATGATAAAGTTGGTGTAATCTTTAATTTAAACTTAAGGGTTCCTTGGGCTTGATGTTTTAAAAGAAAAGTTTAAATTCAACTTATGTGAACCTAACTAGGGAACCCATGAACAAATTTGAATTAAACTCAAGAAAGTCAAAACATATGTGTAAAGGAATTGAATTGTTGATTATAAAGAATAAAAATTTAAATTTATAAAGTATCGGAATTACCCAAAGAAATAATTATTTAATATGTTTAAAGTCCCATGAAGAATAAGGGGTAGAAGTTCTGACAACTCTTAATAAAAAATATCTCAAAACTTGTTGTAAGTAAAAAAAAAACATGCTTTAAATACTAATCAATAAAAACCTAGAGTTTCCAAATTTATAATAAGTCTAATGTTTCGACTTGTATAGTATGGGGCATGACTGTAGGCTAGACCATATTGACTATGAAAAATTTAATGCCATTAAGGCATAGCATTGATTTATATCTACACCTATGTATAGTATTCTTTTGTATCTCTGGAGCATTAAATGTGGCTAGGAGAATGATCATGAGTGTAAATCATAGATTTGTCTATAACTTCTGAAAGTAGATATGGTTTGGATCATGCCTGTATAAAGACTGTGTTCTTTTCAAAAAATTCAATTTGTTGCAATTAGGGAGGGGCATGATCTGGAATATAATTATGGGCAAGCCTTTGTTTAGTAAAAGATGAGTGTTTTGGTTCCAAATCTTTACTAACTTCAACTTTTGCAATCAAACCAACCTTCAATGCAATGGATCTCCCTTTTTAGGCTAGTTATGCTAATACCATACCCTACTCTTAAAAGATTCATCCCTAAATCTTCACCTACATTAAAATGAAAATAATTTTCTTTGTAGAAAGATACAAACATATATTGGTTAGTATAAACAAAATTTATAATATTCCTCTTTTTTCTCAGCTTTTACTCCATTTCTTTTCAATCTCTCTTTTAAGTCTCAATTTGTATTTATAAACTTTTTTAGGTGTTAAAGGCATAAGATTAGTGGGCATATTGTTTATGATAAAAATATATATATTTATAAACCTAACATTTATCAAATTCCCAAGGTCTCCTAAGAAGATATAGTTAGCACACATAGGCACCATATTACACAAAGCTTCATCACAATATCCACCAATTGAGATGAAAATAAACACTTAGTGACCTTCACCTCACCACATTCATTTAGTTATTTAAACCTATATAGCTTTAAATGCTTTAAAATAAGTAAACTCAATTTCTTTATAAGGGTAGAGTTGGATATATTAGTGTAATTCCTCTATCAGTAATCATATTCTTATGAATATGACATTTAGTATAGAATATATTTTCCTTTATGGCTCTAACTTATCCTATTTTATTGGAAGACCTAATGTCCTTTTAATAGTAAATATATCACTCTTAATAACATACTCAACACCATATTCACTAGACTTTTTAAGTAGTAGTATAACTTCTTTTTCTTCTAAGTCACTAACACTCTCCACTTCTCCATCATCCTTATGATTATAACCCTTTTATTTAGGTATTTTAATGTAATACACCATATTCCTAAACACTAAAAATATTTAATATGTTTATTTTAAAAGAGTTAAGAATCAATCTTACATATGCTCTAATTGTAGATATCATCTTTCACTTTAGGTGGCTTAGTTTTTAATTCAGAAGAACCAATATCATCCTTTTCCAAACGAGCCTATAAGAATGACTAGTGCCATTGTCAATTTAATATTCCTTTATGCTTTAACAATCTCTCTGCCTTTATATTCGTATACACCATCTCTTCTAACTCCATATAATATTATAGCTCTATTACATTTAATACATCTTTATTTAACACATTTAAGAACATGAACACAATTATCCTTTTATCCTCCTATATTTTGGCTTGTATCATAACCATTTCCATCTCCTTATAATAGTCTTCCGCACCTTTAATCCTTAATTGATACAAATCCATGTAATAATGGCTTGGCATAAATCTCTTCCTCTTAAAAGCTTCAATACATTCCAAGTCTGTGTAGGTCACTCTTAATTTCTTCTCATGATAGTAACCATATGGTTTTACCAAATTATGACATAATTGGTAAACTATACTATTGCTACCTTTATCTTCTTCTCCTTAGAATAATTATGGCAATCAAAGATCAATTTTACCTTTGATGCTCACTTCAAATAAATTTCAGGATCATTCTTACCTGTATAGGAAGTTATGGTCATCTTAACAATACCAGGATTTCTTTCCACCCTTTCTCGAAATATGGGCTCCCTCCTTTTCTCTAAATTTATCAAAATTAGCTTCAAATGCTAAATCATCATCATTAAAACCATCTTGGAAAACTCACCTTTATCGACAATATACATTAGGAACTTGTAGTGATTATCTCCTTTACAAATTGTTTGTAGTAGTATCTTGTAACTCCAATCAATTTCTATTCTTTCCAAACATGATATTCATACTAGTGGTTTGTTAATTTTGTGAGCATACATATAAGGGAGTGTATGGGGAAATTTTTTTAAAATGACTAAACAAAATCAAATAAGAACTTGATCATATAAAGTCCAAAAATAAAAAAAATTGGTAAAAAGAGACCATAAATCATGGGTCAAGTAAGCAATATGAAAATCGAATAAAAAAAAGATTAGTAAGAAATTTTTGGCACATGGAAATGACTCTCTTTTCTTTTCTTTTCTTTTCATAACCATAAAATCTTGATAAACAAAAGAATGTAGATAATCTTTTTTCCAAAACAAGAAGATATGAATGACACAAAAAGCAAAGGAATTACAAAGAACACAATTTGTTATTAAAAAAGTAATATAACAGAATTTGAGTGATGTGAAAATAAAGAAGAAAGAATAGTGATACCAAAGTAAAGATAAAAAGGATAACCACATATGATTTAGGGCTAAGCTCTTATAAAAATTGATGTAAACCCACTTACGATTATACTTAAAGGAACCTATGAATAAGTTTGAATCAAACCCAAGTAAGCTAAAGTATATGTATAAAAGATTTGACTGGTTGATTGTAAAGAATAAAGAATCTAATTCATAAAGTATTAGCATGTTACAAAGAAATATTTTCTTAATAAGATTGAAATTCTATGAAGAATCAAGGGAAAATTTTCTAAAAAATTCAATAAATAAAAATATTAATACTTATTGTAACTAAAAAGAATCATCCATTAAATACTAAATAGCAAAAAGTTAGGATTGTTTTAAACTTAAAATAAAACTAATGTTTGTAATGGCATAGTATGAGCCATAGTTATAGGCTTAGCCATATTGGCTATGGAAACTTTAACAACACTAAGCCATGGTTTGCATACATATCTATGTCTAGTGATTGTGGGTATGACCTAGAGCATGCTTGTGGATATAAAATATGAATATACCTATAAATATTAAAGATAGACGTAGTTTGGCCCATACTTATGTTGAAGATCATGTTTTTTTAAACTTCAACTCTTACATCTAATGAGGGGCACAAGATGGGACGTGCCTATAGATAAGTCTATCATTAACCAAAAATGAATACTTTTCTTCTTTAAATCTTCGCTGATTCTAGCTCTTGTAATTAACCCAAGTCTATATACAATGGATCCCCAAGTTTAGGCTAATCATGCTTGTATCACTAAGACTCCTCCTTGGTGTTCTTCCTTAAAACACTAAGTTTTTCCTATAGATCCTTAGAAGGACTTTTGTTCACCATAACTACAACTTACTGCTTAATGAGTAATGATGAAAATTTATTTAACAATTCAATTCTGTGTTTAACTTTTCTTTTTTATGGTTGGACCACCTTATTTGCATTCGAGCCTTGGCCTCCTCAGTTTTTTTTTCCTTCAATTCAAATTCTTTTGACATCTTTGATATAACATAATTGCTTTAAGATTTTTTTTTTGCGTTCATCATGACTATTAACGAAAAGACTTATCTTTCCAACTAGAGCTTCTTTATCAATTTAGAATCAAGATTCAAATCTTTCTTTTACTTCTAAAATGGAGTAACATTTGAATTTTTTCAAGCTTTATTTATTACTAGCTTCATCTGTATTGGTCTGAAAACTTTAACATCTCCCAAATTTTTGCTTTTAATATCATTTTAGTTCACATTTTAAGCATTATTGTCATCATTATTCTTATTCCTAAGTAATTTTCATCATCCAATGTAATCATAGTAGATTTATCAACCTCTTTATTCATATTTTTCATGATAGTTTTAGAACATATAACCTGGAAGACCTATTTTTCATATATACTCTCAGCAATTCATCTCTATTTAGATCAAATATGATGTAAAATCTTTAGAAAAGTGTATTACATAAACTTTGTTAACTAATTGACTACACTAAAAATATTTTGATACAAACTTAGGATAAATAATGTCATAGTAATCAACTGGATACCAGAATATAAATTAATAAAAGTTATTCCCTTTCCTTTCACCTTTATATAAGTTTCATTTCCAAACCTTACCAGTGGTTGAAGAACTCTTATCAAAGACCTTATAAATGGAATTATCATAGGTCATATGACATGTATAACCTAAGTCTATAATCTAGTCATCCTTGTCATTATAACTTGACATTGTAAAAACTATAAACAATATCTTTCTTTTTTTTTATGTTTATTGACTTCATCTACATTTCCTTATTGTTTTGGATCCTTCTCATTGGACTTACGTACTTTTTCAATGTCTCAATTGGTTGTATGGCCTAAATCTTGTAATGTTTTTAAGATACAAAATTTCCCTCCTTACTTCCATGATGATGATGTATTTCTTATTCCTCTTGGTTTTCCTTCTTTCTAGCTTTATTCCTTCCTTTTCACTTAAATTTTTTTAGCTTGGTTAAGACTTAAATTAACCTTGAATGCCCCTTCTCCAACTTATTATCTTTAGATCCTTCTTTGTTTTTGAGTTTAAAGGGAATTCATAAGTTCCATCAATATAAGCTATAACATATCCTTATACTCCTTCAAAGTTGAGTATTTGGCTTAAAATATATGAGGGACACTTATAACAACTTTAACAATAACTATTTTTTTCAAGTCTTCTCCAAGTAGCCTTAATTGATTTACAATCTTTATAAGTTTGTCATTAAAATGTTTTTACATATTCACATTCTTACATCTTCAATAGCTCAAAACCCCTAAAAAGGTTAAGGATTTAAAGTTTTGAAACTATTCCTTTATCTTTACCAAGTTTGTTTTCTAGTCTCATAAGTCATGATTCTTACAAAGATGACCTCTAAAACTGAAACGTTATTAGCCTCAAGTACCTTATAACTCTTTGGCCTTTGCCCTCTCTTTGTTATAGTTCTTTAATTCATTGATTGTTAGGTTATGTCAAAGTGAAGTGGGTTTATCTCTTATTTCCACCAATTTCCAAAGGCTATAAGTTCTCAGACAAACTACTATAATGATAACGATGTAGTATAATTGTCACCATTAAACCTAAGAGTAAAAGTTATATAGAAACTTATTGAAGCCACTATTGTAGTAGATCTTGAAAACTTTATTTCTCTTATGTATTTTAGAGGAAAGGTTTATATTCTCTTTTAATTTTTGGTCACACAAACCCTTAAGATCCTTAGAGTTCTTAACTATGTCAAGAGATTTGAGTTATATAGTTAGAAATGGAGCTTAAAACTTAACATCATAGAGTAAAGGAAGAAAAAGTTGACAAACATTTGTATTTTTTAAGAAATTAAAATATTGTATTAAAATCTTAAAGGATGTATAAGGAAGGAACAAAGATTGCCTAGCAATACAAGAGGCCATGTCAGGCATTAGGAAACTTCCTAATTAAGATTGGTGACATTAGGAAACTTCCTAATTAAGATTCCTAATCATCTTTTCATAATACACAATGGGTTCATACACAAATAACCGAACAACAATTAAAATCCAATTATCCATACACAATACCCAAATCAATTAACATAGGATAACACAATCAATTTCTAATGAGAGAAAGAAGCAACAAAATAAAATACTTAACCGAGGTCGTCGGCGTCGACATTACCTTCGAATCAGCATCGAGATGTCTAGCCTTTCATGAGTCTTTCCCGAAAAATGTTTCAGTCCCTATGTTGTAGCCCCAATAAAGACCCCTTATATTCTCCTTTACCCAGCCCTATCTTCTGCGGCTCCCTTTCCTTGTCTACATTTAACATAGTCAATTGTGTTAAACGCGGCTCATGTAGCTCTTACTATTTCATTCCTATATTGTAGCTTGAAATGATAAATTAGTATTTGGGGTTTTTGGTCCACGAATCCTATTCACTGTCAAAACCCTACATCCTCCCTCTCTTTTTTTCAAACACTGCATTTACGTAGACATCGTCTGCATTATGCAGGATGTCTATGTGAAATGTGGAATATCTGGATGAAATATGAAACATCTATATGAAATGTAGTAATTCCTTGCCTCCAGTTGCTTCTATAAATTATCATTTTGTGCTGTTGACTATCCACTTATTACAACGTTTTCCTCATAAGCATGATTGTCCATTAAATTTAAATGCACGTAGTTGCATGGAATATACAATTTCCAGTTTTTTTAGCCACTTTAATTCTTCTTTCTTCTTCCACTTTTCATATCTTCTTCTTGATTTTTATTTTCTTATTTTTGCTCCGTGAAGACAAGCAAAAATAAATCTTAAGAAAATGGCCAATATGTCGTTCTTTGGACTCACTTTAGCTTCTTTGCTTCCAAATTGTAGCTAAAATCATATATGAGTCAAAGTGAATATCTTAAGCAATTTAATGTCAATAATCACTAAATGTTATGGAATAATTTCATAATCAATTAAGAACCAATGAATTTCCCCCACACTTAGCTTTTGGCTATCCTCGGGCAAAACATTAAAATTAAGCTCAAAGACCCTAAAACATTAACTCATTTCCCATGTGTTCCAAGAATATATGATCACAAGCAAAAATGAGTGACTCTCAAAAATCATAGCAAAATGTCAACATTCCAAGCTTTACTCATGATGAATCAACATTCATCATCTTCAAAAACTGAGCAATCTAATGGTAGACTCAAAAATGCATTTAACTAAAATATATCTATGGGTACACTCAACACAATTCATAATTATGACAATCCATAACTTTGCCGTTTCATTTCTCCACCACTAATGTTCACATGAAAAATCATGAATCAAAGGACTTTTTAGGGTTGTAATATGGGCAAAGGTAAGGTGAGATGTTTTTGGGTCAAGTAGCATGAAAGTCATCAAAGTTAGTGAAATAAAGCAAATTTCATAACCTCATTCAGCTCTCATACACAAATCTCATGAAACATATACCAATCCAAAGGAATCACTCATACAATTTATGCCAGCAATACATTGAAATCACAAGAGTGAACCTTCTAAGTCAACATTTACCTCATATTCAACATATTCAAATAACACATTCATTTCAACTCTAAGAAGATGCATTAACTGTAAACAACTTTTCAACACATATACAATTCCTCCTTGATATATTTATTTTAAACAAATTTTCTCTTTTCTTTCTTTCTTTTCCTTATAAAAATTAAAATAAACTACATCAACATGGGAATTTCAATGATAAGACATAACAACACATCCCAACATTAACCAACCCACACATATGAACACCCCCCACTTACACTTTTGTACATCCATAAACTCACCAATTACAAATGTTCCACTAGCTTTATAGATTAGGTAAGACATTTGGTTAAGAATAAAGCATGTAATATGGTTAATACAAAAAATAAAGGCTAATAAGGCTCAGAGGGGCTTATCAAAAAGAAAAAATCATATAATAGGTAGGCCATTTGGCTAATGTAGTTTATGAAAAACAAAGAATGCCTAACCATATCCGTGTTAATGCATGTGATAAAAATGTTGTCTTGAATACAAATTCAAAGCAAAATTGGGATGTACATGTCATGAAAGTCACACATTATCAAAAGGCAATGAGACTGATATGAATGTGTCAGTCAAATAAGGCTAAAAATCTCATCGGCTTGGTCTACCATTAGTCACTTCTCTTCTAAAGATAATGCATATCGATCAATCACATGAGCAAAAATACATGCAAAAGTTGCTATGAAGTTCTCTAGTCAAGTCACACTATAATCATGATTATATTATCCTAGAAGCAATACAAAATGACAAAATGTTTGTTTCATTTGTTTTATTCTTTCTCTCATTTTGATTGAAATTTTAAAAACAAGTAAAACAAACAAATTCAATAACACACATACATATAAAAAGTAATATGGAAATGTAAAGGAAAAGAAATTTACTTCCCTTAGGTTGCCTCCTAAGAAGCGTCTTTATTTAGGGTTGCTAGCTCGACTCCTTCTCTTCACGTGAAGAAATTGTGATCTTCAGGTATTACAGTTAGGGTCACTTCCATGCGAGGTATTTTTGGATAGGGCCTTAGTTGATCATCGTCCTCATTCAACGTCTTCCTTATCCTCAGATTCACAATCTCGACTGAGTCCATACACTTTGGAAATATTTCAAACATCTCTTGACCTTTTTCTTCATCATTTAATTCCTCCAATCTGTTATATAAAGGTAAAGAGTTAGTCTAAAAAATAATCATGGACTTAATTCTTACCTCCCAGCTAAAAGACATGTCCCTTTCGACTTTGAGCTCCTTTTTAACTTCTTCGACAATCAATTCGTTGAGTGCTAACCTTAAAATTCTCAAGCTCCTCATCACTTTGTAAATTTTCTGCACAAATGTCCATTGGGTACACCTCGGGTTGATACGACTACTTCTCTTCATTTTGCGATTCTAAACGATTGAGCCTTATTATCAGTTGACTCATTTAGTGTTTCGCGCTCTGTTGGCTTGCTTTTATCTCTTGTTGAAATTGTTATAACTACTGCTACATATCATGTTGAAATTGCAAATTGTTAGTGGCCTTAATAAGTTCTTCTCAAGATGCACCTGAATCATGTTGGCTCTCCGAATCTTGGGCACTAGACCATGTTTTTTTGGAAATTGCCCTTCATCCTTATGGAATTGTAGAAGTTTCTACTACAATTTCAAATTATTAGCATTCATAATATTAATAAACTCCTCCATAGATGAATCAGAGTCATGATAGGAAGCTTCTGGTCTGTATGAGAATTGTCATACATCCTGTAAACTATCATGGAAGTAATTCTAATAATTATCCCATACAAAACAAAAGTTAAGTTGATCAGTCCAAACATTGTTATAGGATTGAGAATATGAATTATAAAAGAAATTACCTCTATCTATATCGAGTTTTTTTAAAGCATGAAACAAAAAAGAAAAGATCATAAAATATCATAAAAGGAATAAATTACGAACAAATATATACAAAAGCCCAATTAAATCACAAACAAAAACTAAAACACCACACTCCCTGGCAAAGACACTAAAATTGACTGCACATCGTTACGTTAGTCAAAATAAAATAACTAGACTTACTACTATGGCAGTGGTGAGTCTAGGTCGATCCCACAGAGAGTGCGTGTAAAGTTTATGAAATGAAATTAACTGGTGTTTAGATTTAACAGGGGGCTTTGGATTTTTGAAAGAAGAAAATAACATGAAAATAACTAACAAAAACAAAGTAAAGAAATATGCAAAAAATGATAAAAAGTGGGGAATTTGGTAAGGACCTGATTCTTTGATTCAATCTTAGCCTACACCCTAATTAAGCATATTTCATTAATTTGTTGATCTCAAGCCTCTCTTAGCAACTATTAATCGTGAGTTAATAATCAACCTGAGTTTTCCCTTAGGTTTTGCTTAATTAAGATATAATTGTTAATTAAACCTAACCACTAAATGACCTCGGATACGATCTCTATATTTAATTAGGCAGTAGTATTACGAATTAGAAAAATTGATTAATCAAGGCAACAACCATATACGATGTGTCATTTAACCTAGGTCATGTTATCCCCAATGATTACGAATCATTAGTCGCTACATATGAATTTCAACATAACAATTACAGATTATATCAAAATTCTAGCAATAGGTTTGCAATTAAATGATTCAATCTTTGGCACCCCATTCTCACAAGACCCGAACTCGACATCAATGGGTGATGTCTAAGTCCGTGACCTGTAAAAGTGGCGTGCTAGAACACTCAATCATTCAGAAATCGGTATATTTTTTTGAAATCACAAACATAAAGTGCAAAAATTGATAACCAAATCGAGCCCACTTTATTTCATAAACATTTCCAATCATAGCAATGCAATCATCAAAAAATTCAATAACCATTTAGGCCCGTTACAAATACAAAATACTTGTCAAATTTTCATTACATTGCAAGAATAATATACAAACGTTTCCAAATTGGAAATTTATTTCAAAACAAAAATATTCGTATACACAAGTTACAATAATTGCAGAAGACTTAGTTTTATACAAAATTAAAGGAAATACTATTGCAGATGCCAACTAATGCCGACCTTTATCTTTTACTTGTATGTTGTAGGGATACTCCCGTTTGCCTAACTGGGTATTCTTTTGAGCCCTGAAAAATATTTCAAAATTTTGGGTGAATTTTGTGAACTCAATGAGTGACCATCATCAATGGCTCACCCAGTTACATACCACATAATTTCACATTCAATACACTTAATCATTCATTTAATGCATATGCAATGCATATGAGACTCACTTTCCATTTGTTACTTTATTATGACCGAGTGCCTAAACTGTCCCATATAGGGCTCATTGATAACTGTCCCTTATCGGCTTGGGGGATACAGGGCTCATTAAACGTTGAGCCTGAGGCTCTGAATCACTTTTGAGCTCGAGGCTCATTTTCACTC
>JAOSBK010032392.1:0-11445 GCA_027568895.1 Erythroxylum shatona | reverse complement strand
GTATCTTTATTTTATTATTCTATTTTTTTGCATATTAGTTTAGTCATTATGAATGTATATAAGTTGTACTATTTTTTCCTTAAAATATAATGTTGGATGTTTTTTTCAACATAAATAATTCTTATAGGATATGAGCTATAAGTTTGATCCAACCTCTGTATTCTTTATAATTCTTGGAATCTTTATACGTAGTAACATATCAACAACTTTAGAGGAAACATAGATAGGGGGAGTAATCGCAACTTAAATCTATAAGAGTTCTCTCTATAACACTAGACCATTTATAGGAGAAATGATGCAACACTACTCTTGGTGAGAAGGTCCACAACATAAGCGTGAGGATATAAGGCTGATGTAAGGAATCCTAAAGGAATATCTTCGAGAAGCACCTGGAAGAGCTGGGAGCATTGAGTAACGTAAATAAAATCTAGCTTAGATTTATGTCCTTTTCTTTTTGTAGCCAGGTGGTAGCAAATGCTTAAATTTAGAAAGATGGCTAAAAAAAGAGTGAGATTCATTGAATGAAGGGGGATAGCTTAATATATATTGTACCTATATCATTCTAATGGCAGGAAGAATACTTCTCCCTTTATCTACTTCTGTCACTATAATTCTTATCATTTCCTTTTAGATTAAACCTAATCTAGCCTCATAAATTTAAAGAGTTGTTCTTTTAAAAACCCAATCCCCCAAATTATAAGTGATAGATTAAATGTTAAGAAATCTATTAAACTTAATCAAAAATCTTAAAATTAAGAGAACAAATCACTATTATTAGATTAACCATTCCTTGACCAACCATCAATGCTAGAACTCGAGCTATAGTAAAGCAACATGGCAAAGGTCTAAAAGCTTCAAGGTCCACTAAATTAACTATTGTCAATGATCATATTCCACTACTAGAGGCCCCCATCACTGTAGATTAGAATTAGGTAACACTCGAAACCTTTCTTAATGATTATGGAACTCGCCTTGATAGTTTCAATCAGCAACAAGAAATGAAAATAGTTAAGAATATTCTTGCTATTTCTGAGATTCATGTTCTACTTTCTAGGCTATTTATGCAAATGAATCAACTAGTTGATGATAAAATTAAAGGCGGTAATGGTTCTATTATAGTTATTGATGAACACACTTTAAAATCCTTTAATAATGGTTCTACTACCAAAAAAAATCTACAAGGAACTTTAGAATTAAAATTTTAGATGTGACTGAGAAGAAACGGGTAATGCTTGAAACAGATTTTTGTGTATAGTATTTAATGAATAGAAAGGAGTGCAGTAGCTTCCTTTATATAGGGAGGAAGAATAGTACATGTCATATACTAATCTTATTCTAGAAGAATCCTACAACTGTACACATGTGATCTGTTATAACAAATTACTATATGAAACAATATGTATTTACATAACTAATTGGTCTGGGAATGACAGTAAGCTTGGGTATGAGATCTAGAAATCTTTGAATGGTAGAACCTTGGTGAGAGGATATGCTATTTGATCTGAAGATGGGACATGATTTACCCATAAGTGTCCTTTCATAACTTGGTCTCCAACAAAGTGGTAGTTTATTTCTATGTGCTTAGTCCGAGCATAAAGAGAATTGGTTGGCTGCTAAGTGGAGACCACTTACATTATTATAATAAATAGTTAGTGGCAGTTTACAAACTAGTTGAAGTTCTCTACAAACAGATAGTAACCAGGATATCTCTGCAGCCGCATTGGCTAAAGAGTGATATTCCGATTCAATTGATGATAGGGAGATGAGGTTGGGACCATAGAATAAGTAAAAGGCACCTGTTCTCTTTTTATCATCATGACAACTTTCCCAGTAGGCATACACATAATAAAGCAGAGCAGATTTGGATGAGTATGATAGTTGTACCGTGAGTTGATGTCCCTTTTAGATATCTAAGAACATGTTTCATTAGTTAGAGATGTTGTGTAGTTGGACCATGAAGAAATTGGAAAAGCTTACTTACAGCAAAGTAGATGTTGAGTTAACGTGTAGTATTGGAAAGCTCTAACAATACTTTTGTATTTGGATGGATCATTTAAAGGTACTCCCTCATACAAAGAAAATGTTGTGCTAGTTGGAATAGGTGTGGACACTAGTTTGCAATTACTCATTCATGCACGATAGAGAGGATCCTTAATATATTTCTCTTGACTACAATATAGGACATTAAAGGTTCTATACATTTGTATTCCTAGGAAGAATGATACATCCCCAAGATCCTTTAGAGCAAATGAGGAGTTCAGACAAGCGATAAGTGTATAAATAAGTTGAGGATTTGAACCAGTGATGAGGATATCATCAATATAAACTACCAAAATCAGAACATCATTATCGGTGAATTTTATGAACATGGATGCATCTAACTGTGCATTGTAGAAGGCCCGGGAGATTAGAGCATTACTAAGTTATGGAACTAGGCTCTAGGACTTTGTTTCAAACCATAAAAGGGTTTTATTTAAAAGACAGACATGGTTGGGATGTGCGGAAGAGATAAAACCTAAGGGTGCAACATGTATACCTCTTCAATGAGATCCCTATTGAGGAAGGCGTTATGGACATCTAATTGTTTGATGCTCCAATTATAAGAAACTGCAATTGAAAGAAGAAGATGAACGGTGGCAATCTTGACAACAGGGCTAAATGTCTCTATATAATCGATGCCTTACTCTTGATGATACCTCTTAGTGATCAGACATGCCTTACACTGTTTTAGAGAACCATTGGACTTTAATTTCAATTTATAAACCTAGCGACACTCGATAGCTTTGATATTGGAAGAGGCTGGCATTACTGTCCATGATTTGTTATGCATAAGAGCATCAATTTTTGTTTCAATAGCTAACTTCCACTCAGGTTGAATGAGGGCATCTTCAAATGATTATGGCCCAATGGAACGATTGAGTGATTGGAAATTGAAGAAAAGTAGGCCTTGGGTTTAAAAATGCTAGCTTTGGAGCGAGTAATCATTGGATGTACATTGGCTACTCTCGTGGAGGCACTAGAGGATTCTATTGTGGTCACCTACACAGGTAAGTTAGAAACATAAAGTGGAGAAACATCATTAGACATTTCTCTACATTTTCTGGGTTAACGGTGGAAAAGGTGAAGTGTTATGGTAAGGGTGATGTGGAGCTTGTGGAAACTAAAGGAGAGAAGGGTGGTGTCAAATGATGTGGTGAAGAAGTTGAGATAGGGTTGGCAACTGAGGGTTGTATTGTTTGCCTAATTAAAAATTGGTTTGACATGGATGGCTAATGTTAATAGAAGGTTAGAGTGGGAAATTAGATGTAGTGGAATAAAGGAAGTTATCTTCTTGGAAACGCATGTGTCGGGAGAAAAATAATATGACCATTTGTTGGGTTAAAGCAAACATATCCTTAATAATGTGGGCTAGGGCCAAGGTAAATACATTGATGGGATCTAGACTCAAGTATATGATGATTATAGGATGGAATAGTGGGTAATCGACACTACCAAATATCTATATATCATCATATATGGGCTTCGTATGATATAGTCTTCAAATCAGCTTTTTATACCAATAGCTGTGGAAGGAAGTCTGCTTATGAGGAAATTAGCCATTGGTAAAGTGTAGGGCCAAAACTAAAGTGGGGCATTTGAATGGAAAAGTAAAGATAGGCTCTTTTCGACATATTGTTGATTCCTCCTTTCTGCTCGCCTGTTCTGTTCTGATGTATAGGGGCAGCTCAATCGGTGATGAATACCAAGTTCAGTAAAAAGTTTATGTAGTGGTCTGTATTCTCCTCCCCAGTCGGATTGCACAACCTTTACATAGGTGTGAAATTGAGTTTGAACAAGGTTATGGAAATTATGAAAAGCTTAGATCGTTTGGTCTTTGTGGGTGAGAAAATAGAGCTAAGAATATCAAGTGTGATCATCAGTGAATAACACAAAGTAACGAGCATCTGTAATAAAGGTTATTGGGGAAGGCCTCCAAACATCAGTATGTATAAGATCAAATGAAGCTAAGGCTCATAAATGAGAAATGGGAAAAGGAAGTTTATGATGCTTAGCATTAGCACAAATGGGACAAAAATAAATCATCTTTTATTGAATTGAAAGGAACATTGCATGACTTTCAGTAGGTGGTGTACATCTCGATAATTTTGGTTCCCTAAATGGGCTGCCACAATTTGACATCACAGGATTTAACAAAGAAAGAGGCAAGAGGAGCATTGGATGATGTAGTAGAAGTTGGAGGTTGATTTGGAAATTGAAGCGAGTCTGGTAACTTATAAAGGCCATCCTCAAGTATTCCCTAAAGAAGAGGTGTTCTCGTTTTTAGATCCTTCACCACAAAGGAATAAGGAAAATAAGTTGGGAAAATTCAACAGAGGCAAATTTATCATTACAGAGTTTAGAGATGCTAATTAAATTTTTGGCTATTGCAGGGATGTGGAGAATTTGGTTGAGAGTAAGGATTTTTGAAACAGCTGAGAGACTTAATGAACCTGTATGATAAATGTTTTCCAACTTGCCATTAGCTAACATCACCTACTATTTACCTTGATATGGAGTAGTAAGAGTCAAATGAGAGAGATCAAAGATGATATGATGAGTGGTGCATAAGTCCATGTACCAATCCCTAGCCATTCTAGAGGAAGGAGTCGTAGTACCGGTAGGGATAGATGAGGTAGAAGCACTTGCAAATCTAGTCATCGGGAAGAAATAATAGGGGTTGGTAGGATAAGCATGGGCTAAAAAGGGAGAACTAGAATCAACAGAGGAAGTATTATAAGAAGAAGGTGGGTTGTAATTAAGATTAATCTAATAGAAGGATTGAGCAGTTGTGTGTCCTCCCTTAAAGCAAATCTAACACTTAGGTGATCCACACCCTCCAATTCGAGTATTTTGAACTCAACCTCTAGCCTATTTATTTGGAGTGAATGGAGCGGTCCCAAAAATGCTAGTCTATCCAATGTGCTAAGAATTTGACCATGGTCGATTGTTATCGGACCTCCCAAAATGGCGATTAGTAACCACATAGTACACCTGTGGTAATGAGAGCATTTCGGAGCCACGTTATTGATCAAGTTGAAACTTAAAGGCAAGGAGAGAGCTCTGGATATCCTCAAAATGAGGCTCATCATGTCAATTATAAATAGAAGTAACAAAGAAGTCATACTCGGAGGAGATATCATTGAGGAGATATCCTAATTTTTCATTATAGTAAATTACTTCACCAACAGCTTCAAGTTTGTCCATCAGAGATTTTTGATGAGCAAGGTATTGAGAAGCAGTAATACCTGTCATTTTGGATTGAAGGAGCTTAGTACGTAGGGCCAAAATCTGACTAGTAGAGAGTGACTCATAGCGATGACGAAGTGATTCCCACACATTGTGAGCACTGTTAAGGCCGACGATGAGAAGCATTAGCTCAATAGTAATAGAGGCATAAATCCAGGACTTAAGAATGCAATTTGTGTATTCCTAGTTTTTATATTCCGAATTAACAACATATTGACTTTCATCGGTGAACATTGGAGGACGAGGGTTGCTACCATCAATGTAGCCAGTCAATTAATAAGCATAGATAATATTTAGAATTTGATTTTTCTAGATATTGTAATTATGCGTATCAAGTTTGAGAGTTATTGGAGGGTTAATAGTTGTGAGATTCATAGGAACAGAAGAGGAATAAATAGAGGATAAACAGGGAGAAGAGCGAGCAAGAGTGCTCTGAGTGATTTCAAGAGATTGATTGGGATTGGCCATAAAACGAAAAGGAGTTGAGCTTAGTGGCTTTGATACTAAGAAGAAATGAAACAAATTTCTGTGTATAATATTTAATGAATCAGAAGGAGTACAATAGCTCCCTTTATATAGGGAGGAAGAACAGCACACATCATGTATTGATATTATTATATAAGAATCCTACAACTGTACATATGTGATTTATCATAACAAATTATTGTATGAAATAATTTGTATCTTCATAACTAACTCTCAATTTCTATATTATCCTTTATAGACTAGAAGTTTTGGTGTGAGAAGTTTTGATAAGATAGGGAACCTGTAGCAGTATTCTAGTCAATTGACAAGCATAGACTTCCCTAAATTTGGGGGTGTTGACTTAAAGTCATGGTTATATGAAGTAGAACAGTTCTTCCTATTATCAAATATGAGTGACTATACCAAGGTACATCTAGTTTCAATTCATGTTGAGAATAAGTCTTTGTAATGACATCAAGGGTATATAAAAGGAAAGGTAAGCTGACTCTTACCTGGGATGAGTATGTTAAAGATCTCAGAACTAGATTTATGGAACCTTATGATGATTCTGTGTCTAAATTAATGGAGTTGTGGCAAACTATTTCTATCAAAGACTACCATGATGTTTTCCATGGTATTGTCAACAACTTGAAATTATTCCCTGAGTACACACTCAGTTGCTTTTTAACTAGATCGAAGGAAGCGAAATATCTAGTTAGATTGCTTCACCCTAAAACAGTGCAAGATGCCTTTGCTTTAGCCAAAATTTAAGAAACTAATCTTAGATGATAGAAAATCAAATTCTCTTATAAAAAACCTTTATTACCAATCCCATAGATAGAAAACCCACTGTAGAAAATCCCTTCATAAAACTATCTAGCTTAACACAAAAAATGTGGACTTCACCATAAAACTCTACAAGGGCTCCCTTCAATCTAAACCCAACTAAAAGAACCTTGTCCCTTGTAGAAGAAAGGATAATGAAGGGATTATAGTTCTTTTGTGATGAAATATTTATACCCGGCCATAACTATAAGGGAAGAAAATCATAATTTAGAGATAAAAGAACTAGAGGAATGACTTAAGCAAAAAGAGGACGAGGGGTTTGCAAATAAGTTCACTTAAATTGTTGTGCATACACTAGTAGGGTTTGCTAACTACCAAACAATGATAGTAGTAAGACATATGGAAAAAAGGAAATTACAAATATTGTTGGATACTAGAAGCATCTACAATTTCATGGACATATCTTTAGCTCATAAGCTAAAATGTAAGTTCATCAAAAAAAAGCCCTATGATGGTAAGAGTTATGGATGAAAGCAGAGTTATAACACCCCATATTAGGGGTTAGAATATTGAGAAATTTCAATGCATAGTATGCTTTGCATAACTGAGTTTTTGCTTATTGGTGCATATGCATTTTTGGACTCATACCAATATTTATGCAAGCATTCATGACATTCCAGGGACAATTGAGTTATTAACGCGAATAAAATGTGATTTGACAATTTTGTTAATATTTTGGGTATTTTGGAATTTTTGGTGAATTTTAGAAAAATATTGAAGGTTGGACCAATCCTATTATGACGTGTGGACTGATTAAAGATTGACATGTGGCATCATTCATTGTGTGGCAAATGGCTTGACATGTTGGAGACATGTGGTAGCTTGTATGAAGGACAAATGGCTCACATGCATAGAGCTATGTGTCAAATTGACAGTAACCCACGTAGGCACATGTTTAGGTAAGGAAATTTCTACAGTTTGCATATTCTTAATTGAGTTATTCTTCTTCCTCACCGAAAACACCAAACTGATTCTGTTGAGAAATTGGCTTTTGAATTTTACATCAAAGTAAGGATTTCATTACTTATAGAGTGTTTATTCTGTTATCCTTGGTTTTCGTCATCCACTGAGAACTTTATTGCTGGAATTGGAGTTGAACCAAGTAAGTGTTGTTTCATACAATTCAGTGAATATATGCTCTGTTTCCCATGGTATATGCATGGATATTTGAGTGTTCATAGAAATGAATTGAATAATTCCGATGATGCTTGAATGATTGAAAACAAAATTGTGCATGAGGGGTGTAAGATGGGTGGCTTCGGTGGTGTTCAGAATAGGTTAAATGAGGTGAAGGCATAAAGGAAGATGAGAATGAAAAAAATATGTAGTAATAAGAGAAAGCTTGTGTAAGGAAACGGTTTTTTAGTGTTTAAATACAGATGTGTTTTGTTTGAGGTGTGATGAGCTGAAATGGAAATAGAAGAATTGGTTTAAGGGTGATATGTGTTCTTTGAATAAGATCGAACTGTAAAATCTGGGAAGTTTGAAGATGACGAACTTGAAAGATTTCATTTCTGTGAAAGTTCGCCGCGACCAACTCTTTTTGGTTTGTTGTGGCCAACTTGAAGGATTTCATTTCTGTGAAAGTTCACCGTGGCCAACTCTTGGGTTCGCCGCGGCAAACTTTTAAGAATATGGCGAGGAATTTTGCTCTCTGGAGAGTTCGCCGCGTCAAAGTTTCCTGACAACTTGAATATGCATTGGTATGTTAGGCATAACTTTCATTGTAGTTATCCGAATAGAGTGGTTTCTAATTTGGAGTAAACTAGAGACATAAGGCTACAAATTGTCTGAAGAGATTAAATTTTAATTCTACCTCCAAGAATTTCAAAATTTGACACGAATTTGAGATAAGAATTCTAATGAAGCTGAAGAATATCCTAAAATCTTTTGAGTATAACTTTCAATATACTAAACCAAATTGGACGAACTTAGTATCATTGGAAACCTAAGACAAATAGGGACAACTTTCTAGAAGGAAGTATTACGTAATTACCTCAACTACCTGATGATAATAATTGAGCAAGGTGGACGCAAAAGTTGAGTGTGAAATAAATTTGGATTGAGGGTTTGAGTATAGTTTCGCATGATTGATAATGTGATAAGATTAGGGATTGATTTTTGACATGAACATCCATCATACATATTCAGTATACATGAGTGTGCATAATTGAATTCATAATTGTGCACAATAGTAATATGTTTGTATTGAATATTTTAGAGGAATCCTTAAAGCGATCGATTCCAGATATTGTCGGGACTTCGAGACAATAAACAATAAGGGAGTTTTTATAAGTAATTTAGATGGTAAATTTTGTGAGTAACCTAAGATGGTCTCGCCTTAAATTGTTTTGTTTATTATTGAATTGAATTTGATTTTGATGAATGTGTACTGAATTGTGTACTGATTCCAGACATGAAAGTTCGAGGTATTGATTGATGAATGTGATATTGAATTGCTACTTGCATGTGAATATGATTGACTACTTACTTTGCATGAAATATCTGAAATGACTTTGTTTTGTTTTAAAACTGTCGAGTCCTAGTTGTGGGTAAATAGGCATGCCTAGAAGGGTCTGCAGCTGCTTCTGTTACACTTCGATGTCTTCTGTTAGTGACACTTCGGTGTTGAGACTTCGGTCTCTTCTGTGACACTTCAGTGTCGAGACTTAGGTCTCTTCTATATAAGTCCTGTTACCCACTTTTGTAAATGGCTTTAGCAGTCTTTTGATTTTGTACTCTGATGTTTGTTTGGTTTGTTATAAGCTAAATTATTTTTTGATTCTAAAGGTTTATACCTTTTGTGTGATGCAATTCTGATAACCATAATATATGTTCTGAAATGCAATAAATTTGATTTACTATTTAAGAATTATTTTAAAATGAATTAGTTATTACTCACTAAGCTATATGCTTAGCATGGTGGATTTGCCCTGTGTAGGTTCAGAGAGAAGGACGTAGGGACTGAGACAAGTCAACTGCAATGGCCAAAGGAGTCTGAAATTTGTTTTGTTAAAATGTATTTTGAGTTTATTTTTGGACTTGTTTCTGATGTATGATACTCTTGAATTTTTGTTTCAAGGTTTGTAATAACCTTAATTCAGACTGGTTTTTGAATGTATGATATGTAATGTATATTTATTGAGATTCTAGAAATGCTTGTGTAAAGTGCTTCGTATGTTTTGGTTTTGTTTGTTCTGTTTTGGGTTGCGCTTGCAATATCCTCCCAGGGGGTATTAAGATGTGACATCTTTTTAGTATCAGAGCTTGATTTAGGCTATTCTGGTTTAACCAGCACTTAACTATTGCTTCTATTGAGTTTATAAGTTGTGTTTTGGCCTAATGCGGTGTCCCATATTTTGTCTATAGAATTTTCGATGGAAGGATCTCGCGAATCTGTTGACGAAGTTGTTGAGAGCAATCAGCCGGAGCAAACTCGTTCAGAAATACCTGGACCCTCTGGGGTCAATTGAGGTGAGGTTGAGGTGCCACCTCCTCCTCCAGCTTAGGGATAGGTTTGATTAAGTTGTCCCAGGATATGATGACATTGTTGCATCGGATGACAGCACCTAAGGTTCCGATTGATCAGCTGAGGAAGTATGGAGCTGAGGAATTTACTGAGACATCTCTGGAGGAATCTGAACGGGTTGAGTTCTAGATTGAGAAGGTAAAGAAAGTGTTGGATGAGATCAGTTGTCTAGCAGAGTAGATGATGCACTGTGTTGTCTCCCTTCTATAGGGAGCAACTTATGAATGGTAAAAGTTTGTTATAAGGAGTCTTCAGCTACTGGTGCCTAACTTGGGATTTCTTTGCACAAGAATTTAACGCTAAGTATGTGACAGAGGCTTACAGAAAGGAGAAATGGAAGCAATTTCTGAATTTGAAGTAGAGAAGCTTATCGGTTGCTGAGTATGATCAGAAATTCAACCGTCTCAGCAAATATGCCCCTGAATTTGTACTCACTGTGGAGTTCCGATGTCACCAGTTTGAGGATGGATTACTTGATTCCATCAAGGAGCATTTGGCAGCAATTACTCTTTTGTAGCAACTGATGTACCTTCAGCTGGTACAAGATGCTATGAAAATTGAAAGACAAGAGACAATTAGAAAGGAAAGGAGTCAGAGAAAGGGCTTTACTAGAGGAGGCTAGTCCTTGAGGAAGCAGAATCGGGAGGGTACTACTTCTACACCGGAAAATACTCAGAGAGTTGTGATTCGGGGAAGGAGACAAAACTTTCCCTCCTTGGTTGTTTCTGGTAGGGGCTTGTCTGGAGGCCGAGGTTCTGAGCCCCTGGAGTGCCCTGATTGTTCTGTACATCATCGGGATGTTTGTAGGAGGGCTACAAAGGCATGTTTCTGTTATGCAGTATTGAGCATAAGATAGCCAGTTGTTCTCGCAACTAAGCTCAAACATCACAAGCCAATCGAGAGGTTTTTCATGTGTCTACTGGGAATAGAGGACGTGGTAGAGGTCGAGGAGGATCTGGGTAGAATAGACTAAATTAGAGTAACCAATCAGAAACTGTGAATCGACCAACTGTGGTTACTACTTCGACTCGAGCTTATGCACTGAAAGCTCGTGAGGACCAAGATGCACCGGATGTTATTGCTGGTATGGTTTCTCTCTTTGATTCTGAAATGTATGCATTAATTGATATTGGATCTTCACATCCATATATCTGTATTGGAGAAGTGTTTGATAAGGAGATGTTTATAGATCAGTTAGCGTATGATATCCAGGTAACTAGTCCTCTGGGTAGTAGTGTATTAGTTAATCAGGTGTATAGGAATTGTCCAATTATGATTCAAGGAAATGATTATGTAGCAGATCTGATCAGATTGCCTTT
>JAOSBK010032391.1:0-11445 GCA_027568895.1 Erythroxylum shatona | reverse complement strand
CACTATACAAGTCGAGTTATGGGTATCGTGCTTGCATAAGTCGAGTTACATCATGTACAAGTCGACTTACACTAACACAAGATACATTCAAATTGTAACATACCACTCCCATAGAGCATAATCCTTAACATACTAGAGGATATTCGAGAACATACTCTACGAAAATGGTACATTGGGACAATCAAACCAACTCATTTAAGGCATCAACGTATCATAAGCATTCTAAAAAAAAATTTCTTCCCATTTCATTCACAATATTTTGTTTTGAGTTCAATCTCAGTACTAAAAATAAAACATGAAATGGGACGCTAACACACAAAACTCTAACTAGACTCCTCATATTCAACTGATCAGACCTTTGAGCCATTCTTGTCCCTAAAATGCAAGTACTAGACTTCTATTACATAACCTCAGTAGCTAATACTCACATGAACCTGAAAAATAACGTTGTAATTTTGATGAGTTTGTGAACTCAATGAGTGGACCATCATCGATGTATTCACTCAAGTCAGAACACAAAAGTAAGTATATCAAATCATCCAGTATTGAATACCATATCACATTTATCATACATCAACAAGTTCATCATGTAAGCAAGCATTGCATATCACAACACAATATCATTTACTTCAACTGTATTTCACTAAATCAAACAGTTCAATAATTCATTGCAATTCAATCATATGAAACATGTAGTAATGTATATGAAAATGCACAAGTGTTTCCATTCTCATTTTTGTTTTGTTGTGACCAAGCACCTATCAACCTAATTTACTGTCTTATTTCCGTTGTGGATATTGAGCTCATTTCTGACCCTATCTATTATGGATACTTGAGTCTATGTTATTTAAGCCTGAGGCTCCTTTTTCATAATCCTAAGCCCAAAGCTCTTTTCTCACATCTGTCACTCTAATCAAACATGCATTTTAATATAATGAGATGTATCATTCATATGCCATACTTTCATTTCAGTATACACTTGTCATATAACAAGCTCGTCGGATCTAAGTTTGGCATTTATTAATCAATTGTACACACATTTCAGATTAAACATTCAATTCATATAGAAGCACATATAATTGAGTGTACACATCTAAGTTAACTCACAGTATGCTCCAAAAAGGCTATTGCCATAATGTTTTGACAATGTCTGGATATGGACAATCGCCTTGCGCGTCTATCGTCATGCAATGCACATATAATTCCCAAATCACTATTTTGTTTAATCATATGAATATACAATCATGCATTTATATATGTGTCATCTTTCAATGCATGCTCAATTGACTTTCCAGGTATGGATCCTTATACAAAAATTCTTGACCATTCAAACATTATAGCTTGCATACAACTAGTTTGCAATCAGGTTTATACCTTAAGTAAGCTTGATTTATATCAACTTCATCAATCATACATTCATGAAATTTTTCTAGCAATATAAATATTTATACAATTACCCAATTCTTATTCATTATTATCTCATTTTCTTCACTATTATACAATTACCCAATCCTCATTCACTACCATCTCACTATTAAAAATGCAACCTATATATTTTTTCCCACACATATAATGCTCGAATGCTAAAGCATATAATGTTATTATTGCTTCTGGTAATTTATGGTTATGTAACTGTATCATCTGGAAAAAAAAAATAACTAGAAGGTAATGTTGTAATCTCACTTACAATATTCTTTTTTTCATACTATTATATGGATAACTTATTCATGTCTTAAACCATAATGGGAAGTTTATCTTATGCCTTTCTTCAACATTAACCTCACCTTTGCTTCTAATCTCATCTTTGTGATCTTTATTTAAAATTTAAATTGATATAATAAAATAGAGGTTGAATGCTAAATTTTAATATGAAATAATGAATGAAAAGTGATTTATATATGTAGCATATATAAATCAACTTCCTAACAATTGTTCAAGATAAAGCCTTCAAGTTGAGCTCTATTGCACAAATCATACTTATGAGAGACTAAAAACCTAAAAATGTGTAAAAGATTAGCATTTGTTACTAAATAATACCAAAAGACAAAGAAATGTAAAAGTAAATACAAATTATCTTTCAATCGAGAAAATAAGTCAAAATTGAATTGGTCCACAAAGTTTTGTCTTATATGGTAAGTGAATTGTCATATATACCATAACGTCAAAGAATGAAGACGGGAAAACTAGTTTATGTTTACAAAGAATCAAACCTGTCTTTTTCCATTTTTTAAGTTCTTCTAGTTCTTGTGTCTTACATCATAATTGTTTAAAAAATTCACCCAATTGTGCCAAAGTTATGGACATATCCTTTGACAAATACCTACATATTATAACAAAAAATAATCATTGTAGAAGTATATGACAATTATGACTTTTTAACTCGAAAACTTTACCTCATTAGCATTGACACAATAGGTTATATTAAAGGCATACCTATCAAGAAACTTAACTAATTTAAGAAATTAACAAAAGTTTGTTTCTCCTTTTTTGACATAGTGTAACATACAAACAGATGGAATCATACATGGCCCATCATCTCTCCTAATAGTGCATGTCAAGTGCACTACAAAATAAACCTAACTTTGCACACTAAAAATTTGTAATGGTGGTGAGCAGTTATCATATCCACAGGGAATGTACGTGCAATTTTTGCAATGAAAATAATTGATGTTTAAGATAAAAGGGGGGTTTTGGTTAAATGAAATTAAGAAAAAAAAAACTAAACTAACGAAAACAAATTATAGAAAATAGTCAAAAGTGATGAACGAGATGAATGTGTTAGAATCTGGTTCTCAGATCAATCTTAGCCTACACATAATCAAACATATTTCATTATTCCAATGTTTCCATACCTATTTTAAGACTATTGGTTGTAGATTAATAACGTGTTTTTGTTAATCCTAGTTCTCCCTTATGTGGTGTTTAATTAAAACAAACTCTTTAATTAAATCTAACTATCAAACAACCTAGAATAAGCTCTCTAGATTTAATTGGATAGCTGCATTACGAATATGGAAAATGGACCAATCTAGGTAGTAACCACATGAGTTTGGGTTATTCAACTTATGTTACATTATTCCTAATGATTCACCACTATTAGTAGCTACAAAAGAATCTAAAACACAACAATTACTTATTGCATTGAAGATTCTAGAAATAGGTTTTCATAAAAACAATCTAATGAATGTTTATAAAAACAATCCAATGAACACATTCATATCATCTTTACAATAACCAAATCAATAGACATACAACAACATTAACAATCCCCAAAGAGAGGGATTCAACATAAAACAATGAACAATTTCACCTTTAAACCAGAATATAGAAGCTTAATAATCCATGGGTCTAGAAAAAGTAAATTTTCTACCCTTACACGAAGTCCCAAATTGATTCTCTCTTCATTTTCCATCAAATGTTCAATTCATATGAAAAATTAGGTTTCTAGGCATATAAATGGTTTTATACACGACTGTGTATCAAACTTTATAAGTAATAAAAAATATGAATCTTGTGAAGATACATGATTGGACACACAATCATATATCCAACCATAGTCCAAAATGTGTCTTTCTATTGCATACACAGCCATATAAGTATATATCTGGCCGTATATCTCCGAGGTTTTTCTAAATTATTCTTCTTCTTGTGATTTCTTGTATAGTCCTCATCTTAATCCATCTCTTTCTTATTCCACAAAGGTAATTGAGTTTGAACATCAAAATGTTGGCTCGAAGAATGTGCTCTTAACTCATTTTAGCTTTTATATTTCCAAATTGTACTAAAATCAAATATGAACTAAAATGAGTATTTTAAGCATTTCACAACAATAATCAGTAAGTTTTAAAAAGTGAATGTATAAACAATCAAGCACACATTGTGTTCTCCCACACTTAGCCTTTGACCATTCTGGAGCAAAAAAACAAAAAAGTCATAAGTCAAAACACTTACTCATTTTCCATATTTTCTATGAATAGATAGCCATAAGTAAAGAGAATTAACTTTCAAAATCATAGTAAGAACTTAACATTCAATGCCTCTACTTATGATCAATCAATAATCATCACCTTTAGAAACTGAGCAATCTAGTGGTGGACTTGGATAAAGTGTATGTAAATAGCAATGATCTATAGGTACACTCAAACATTATTCATAATTATGACATTCCGCAACTTTACATATCATTTAATTTCTCCACTACTAAGATTCACATGTATAATCATGAATCAAAGGACTTTTATGGTTGTAATGTCAGCAAGGGTTAAGATGAGATGTATTTGGATAGTTTAGTACAAAGCCATCTAAGCTAGTGTTCACTCAACAAAATATCAAGCACAAAAACTAACATTCACTCAAAACCAGTTATGATGAATGCAAAAACTGTGTTTTATATCTTAGATTCAAGCCCTCACACCATAAACCACATGAAGCATAACCAATTAGAAGGAATCACTCATACAATTTATAAAAAACAATACATTATAACCACAAATGGTGATCCTTCAAAACAACATCTACCTCATATGCTTTATACTTAAATTATCCATTCCATACAACTTTAGGAGGAAAACCAAATCATGAATAACTTTGCAAAACAAATGAATTTCCTCCTTGATATTTTTTATTTAAATACTTTCTTTTATTTTCTTTTTTTAAATATAAAAATTGAAAGAAGCTATATCACATTGGAATTCATTGATAAGAGATTAAATGACATTCCAACAATTATAACCAACCCACACATGTGCACACCCCCACATTTACACTTTTGTACATCCACAAATATCAACAATCAACAAATGCTCCACTAGCTTTAAACTTGGGTAAGATATTTGGTTAGGTTTAAGGTAAGTAAAGTGGTTAACACAAAAAGAAAAGGCAAATAAAGCTCAAAGGGGCTTAATAAAGGAAAATTCATATCAATGGGTAGGCTATTTGGCTAATGTAGCTTACGAAAAAACTACCTATATCATTTTCATGTGATAAAAATGTGGTCTTGAATAGAAAATCAAAGGAAAATTAGGATGTACATGTCATGAAGGTCACAATAAACAAAAGAATATGAGATTGATATGGACGTGTCAACCTATAAAGGCTCAAAATCTCATTGGCTTATGCTTACCACTAGTCACTACTCTTCTAAGGATAATATATATTGACCAATCACAAGAGTAAAAGTAAATGATCAAGTTTCCATAAATTTTCTAGTCAATTCATTCGCTAATTATAACTATATAGTCTTAAAAGCAATAAAAAAAGAAAAAATTTTGTTTAACTATATATTCTCACGGAAGATCTCTCTTCATATATTTACTGATTTAATGTTTATGTGATCAATTGTAGTTAATTCTCATTATCCAATCTAATCATGTTACTATCATTTCAATCTCTCGATTTGTTATTGAAGTATGCAAAAACATAAACATTACAATATCCAAACATTCCATTAAAATCAAAAGCAAATAAGTCACAAAAAGATTCAAGAATCAATCCCAAAAATGAAGTTAGAACATCACATAAACATTAAATCGATTCGAGTGTTATTATAGCCTTTTGATATGAAGACAAACATTTTGTTGTGAGTGCCCCTTATTACTCAGCTATATTGCATTCTTAACTGGCTACTAGCTCCATTCATAATTTAATATTTGTTTCAAAAGGGCCAGTGGAATAGTTATTCATTTGATAGATAGATGCAATTTTTTTCATTTCACATAGCCTACCTCATTTGTTTTAGTCAATAATCTTTATAAAAGACTACTAATGATGCTAACATATTCAATTGACTTATAATTATAAATGTATGTAACAAATTTCCTAAGATGAACAAACTGACATCATATCCTAATTAATATGCATATTTAACCAAAGATACTTAAAACATAAAATACATAAGCCAATATGCCTTTACAAATTCAATAAAATGTTCAAAGATAAACTACTTCCATCAATTTATTGCCATTGACACATTGACACATTCACACATATGTAACATACGTTCACACCATGTCAATCTAATCAACAACTAATAATATGGTATGCAAAATTCATACCCATAACATACTAATGCAAAAATCCTCCCCACACTTAGACAAGACATTGTTCTTAATGTGATAAAAACAAAAAATAAAAATAAAAATGGCAAGAAAAAACAAAAGGAAAGGTTAAGAGCACAAAACCGGGAGATTGAGGTGGTGACGGTATTGGTGACAGAATGTGGAGATACTTTTGACCATGAAATTATAGCAATTCTTTCCCTACAAAATAAAAATAAAATAACAAAATACCAATAAAATAAAATAAAAAAAATAAAAATTATCCTAATTCTTGGGTTACCTCCCAAGTAGCATTTAGTTATTGTCATTAGTTTGACATGCCCTTCCTTCGACACTTAACCCGAGTCAATTATGAGTGGCTTGCTTCCACCCGTATCACTTAGTTTCAGTTTAATAGCCTATAAATAAGCTACATCTTATAAGATAATCAAAAGGATTACATTAATTAAATCAAGAAAACTAAGTAAGTTCAATAATTCCCTTTTAAATAACAAACTGACAATAAAATAGGGAATAATAAAACTCCCTGAATTGTCTATGGAATTGAACAGTTTGACTTCTAACAAGGTGAACTGTTCTCTTTCTTCCTCAATCACCTTTGTCCCCTCTTCTTCTTCCGTTTCATAAATAGAGACGTCCATATCTTCTTCAACCTTTATCTCCATTGTCATCTGTTCATCATTCTCTTCTTCATTAACTTTTTAAATTGAGACTTCCTTAAATTCTTCAAATCCAATCTCTGTTGTCATCTATTCTTCTTCCGCTCAGTCCTTTAAAGATTTGACTTCATCAATTCTCTTGAATGAGTTATCCTCCTTTAGATTCTTTAATACCTTATTCATGTTGAATTTTACTTGTTCATCTCTAATCTGAAGGATGAGGTTGCCTTCATAGATTTTACCAAAGCTTTTTTGGTATTAAAAAATGGTATAATAAGAACTATTGAACAATTTTGATCCTTTTCAAAGTCTAGCACGACAAAATCTATAGGAATTATAAACTTGTCCAATTTTATAGGCACATCCTCCACTAAGCATAGCAATTTCTTTATCGATTAGTCCACCAAATGAATACGCATTTTAGCGTGAATTTCTTACAAAGCAACAAAAGCATAAGGTTTATACTTGCACCTAAGTAGTATAAACATTTCAAAATCTCTAAATTACTAACTACACAAGGTATCATAAAACTTCTTGGATCCTTCAACCTTCAGGGCATATGGTTGGTAATTAAGGAGCTATAAATTTCTGTCATGAATACTATTTGGTCATCTTCCTAAGTCCATTTTTAGATAATATGCCTTTAAGGGACTTCACATACTTGGGCCTGCATTTCAACACTTCCAAAAAAGACAAGTAAATTTGCCATTTCTTTAGCTTTTCTACGAACTTTGCTAATAATACATCTAATTTGTTCTTCTGAAGTCTTTGTAGGAATGGTATTTTTGGTGAGTAAGGTGGAGGAGGAGTATAAGGAGGGTCCTCATTCTTTTCTTCATCCTTTTTCTCTTTCTCTTGATCTTCTACAAGGTGGGTCTTAGCTTGTCTTTTCACTATTCTTCTAGCTCTTTCCCACTCCTAAGTGTTATAGCCTTACATTGCTCTCTTTGATTTACTTCCATGTTGCTTATAAAGTTTTCCACACTTCTCTTATAGAATTTATTAGAAAGTTGTCCCATTTGAACCACTAGGTTGTGAACAGAAGAGGTACGATCTTCCATTACTTGCTTAAACTTCCCCCTTCTAGTCTCTTTTGTGCCTCATCCATACTTATGAGCTTGTCCATTATCTTGTACAATTTTGAATCCCATGAACTGGACTCATCTTGTTGAAATCTTAGTAGGTCTTGATTTCCTATTTGAGTACTTGATTTGTTACACTAAAAGAAATTTGGGTCGTTCTGCCACCCTAGATTGTACGTGTTCAAATAAGGATTATTACTCCCCCGAACAAATTGTGCTTCATTGAAGTTAGATTGCTCCATGTTGTTGATTTCCACTAGGAAGCAATCAGCTATAATTTGATTCTCTTGTTCATATAGGTCGCATCTTTGCTAAATTGCTTTGAATGGAGAGAAAGAGGTGGTTGTTAGGTTGTTTATTTCCTTGGCGAGCTTATTGATTTTAGCTTGCATTTTTGTCACTGAATCTACCACAATCATTCCTTTTGGATTCGGGAAGGTTGACTACTATCTACTTTGTTCTGATGTCTAAAGACAACTATTATTTTCCATCTCTTTAAACAAATCACGTGTCGATTGCAATGGTGGTCATGTAATTCCTTGACGATAGGCATTAAACCCTGGCCTCATAAAGTCCATAAGGGTCCTTTGCTCTCTATGGTGTATTTCCTCCACCATTGTTCTTTTTATCTCTTCTTAGCACTTAAGTTTTCAAATTCCTCATTGTTGCCTTATTATGTCCAAATTGATGTGTCTTTAACTTTGCATCCAAACTTCATTCTCTTCTTTTTTTTTTTTAATTGCTTTTGATTGGGTACCACAATCACAAGAAAGGGAAATAATTCCTTAAAACAAAGGATTTCAAAAACCCCTAAACTAAGTCCCTAACAATGACACCAAAAACTAGTTGAGCAAGTTTTTAATTCTATAAAACCCTCAATTTTCTGTAAGCACATGAATCATAAGCATAGTAGTTGAGGTGTCAGTCCCACGAAGAATTAGCTAAACTAATTGAATCCTAACTTTGTCTAAGGTCTAAAAATGTGATAAAAATGAAACTAAAACTAAACAAAAAATTAAGCAATTGAATATGGATTGATTAAAATGGAAATTCTAAAATTAAAACAAGTAGATCAAAATAGAGCATAAAGATCAAATAATTACGAGAAGATGGGATTTATCTATTGTCATTTTGCCACCCTAATCACTTTTGATGTAATGGTACTGGTCCTAGAATTCTGAAGGGTTGATTATTCTTTCTCAAGATCTAATTATTAAACCTTAGTTAATAACCCCTAATTGAATCTGAAATTCTAATTTTGCAATTTCTCAATTAACAAAAACAACCAATGTCTCCAATTAGTTCTTAAGAAATTTAATAGTCAATCAGGTCCTCATAGAAGATCTTTCTTTGTATAATTACTAATTTGATGTTTATGTGATATATTAGGTTGTTAATTCTCATTACCTAACCTAATCATATTACTATCGATTCAATCTCTCGATTTGTTATCGAAGAATGTAAAAACCATAAACATCATAGTACCCAAACATTCCATTAACATCAAAAGAAAATAATCACAAAATGATTCAAGAATCAATCCCAAAATGAAGTTAGAACATCAAATAAACATCAAATCGGCTGGAATGTCATTCTAGCCTTTTGATGCAAAGACAAACATTTTATCATGAATGCCTCCAGTTACTTAGCTATATCACATTCTCAACTAGCTACTAGCTCTATTTATAACCCAATATTTATTTCAAAAGGGCTAGTGGAATAGTTATTCATTTAATAGATAGATAATTTTTTTTTCATTTCACTAGCATATCTCATTTCTTATAGTCAATAATCTTATTTCAAAAGGGCTAGTGGAATAGTTACACTCATGAGATGCCAATGCAAAATCATCCACACACTTAGACAAGACATTGTCCTCAATGTGAGAAAAACAAAACACAATTAAAAATAAAAATGCCAAGGAAAAACTAAAGGATAAGAGCACAGAACTAGGAGATTGAAGTGGTGATGGTGTTGTTGATGGAATATGGAGATATTTTCAACCATGAAATTCTAGCAATTCTTTCCCTATCATGTGAAGTAAAATGAAGAATGTGGTCTTGTAATGTTGGGAAGTGTAAAAGGTTAACATTTTAATGAATTTAAAGGAACTCAATGTTTATGAAAACTTTTGAGGATATTTCACCATCTCACAAGCCAATGTATAAACACAATTGTATATTTTCTATTACATATCCCACTAACTAAATAATTTAATAATTTTGCACATGAACAATGGAAAGAAAAAGAGGAAGAGACAATAAAATACATAAATGTAAATCTTAAAAAGAAGTAGAGCAAACTGAAATAGTATTGTTTGCACCATGAAGTAGAACAAATAGAAGCAATATTCGTAGAATAAGCAATCTTACCAAAACAAGGATGCACATAAAATAGTAAGCTAAGAAAAATAAAAACAACATTTTAAAGTTGATATGTGAAGAGAACATCAAGATCTAGAAAAAAGAAAAATAACAAAAAGAAAATAACCCAGAAATGGTAAAGCTCAAAATTCAAGCTTGGATAGTTTAGAAGACGAACACAAAGTCTTTAAGTAGACTTAAAAGTGGTAGTCTATTGGACACCCAGCCCTTGTAAGTCACGAGCCTGACGCCCTAAGTGACATCTGAACGCGTATCCCACAAGGATGGCGTGCCCCCACCAAGACAATCTTCAAGATAACTTACTTCTACTATTTCTGAAAAGATGTGGTTCTATGTCTCCTGTTTATTTAGAGACAAGAACCGACTCATTTGGAGATCCTATAACAAAGTTATGGCTGAAAGAATTGAACAAGGTTTTGACCTCAATCATATCGCACCTGCCTTGGGACAATTAGCATAAATGTTATTAGGAATATCGGATTAAGATCATCTTAAGACGATTTCAAATAGGATTTGAGATCTACAACATTGAAGAAGACCTTGAGGTCAGATTTTATGACCTAGAGGGTCAAAATGGACCAGAAGGTAGGTACAAACGAGACCAACTGAAAAAGCAGACTAATGAAAAAAGACAGATGAATCGGAAAAATTGCCATAACTTTACCTATAGTTATCAAAATTGTGTGTTCTTTATATGGTTAGAAAGAAGACTTCAAGATATACAACTTTCTTAAGGACTTCAAAGACAGATTCTATGGTCTGAAGGGTCAAAAATGGAGCAGAAGATAGGTATAAACGAGACCAAATGAAAAAGTAGACTAATGGAAAAAGACAGATGAATTGGGAAAATTACCATAACTTTCCCTACAGATATCGAAATTGTGTGTTCTTCATATGGTTCGAAAGAAGACTTCAAGATCTACAACTTTTATGAAGACCTTAAATGTTGGAACCCCTCCCCGGTGGATCACGGGTCTAACGTCCTACGTGACATCTGGACGCGCGTCCCACGAGGGAGGGATTCCTCACCACGAAATAAAACTTGTTTCTGAACCAACTCCTGCAAAATCATGAACCTTGTGCTTATTACCTTGCAGGATCCTTAGCTGTCGCTCCACAATCGTGGTGAGCGCACACTAATTAACCATCAAAATCGTATGTTGACTTATTCATAACAATTGTAGCTTTAAGCCTCGAGTTCGTTTTGAAGCAAGAATCACTTCAAACGGAGTTATATAACTCAAGATATGCTTCAAAAACCTAA
>JAOSBK010032390.1:0-11446 GCA_027568895.1 Erythroxylum shatona | reverse complement strand
CGAACGGGATGGATTGCGTGGTCGTCCATCCCGTTCGTCCTTAGTATATATACTTAATAACCATCTAAAAGTAAACCTGAAACAAAAAGATTTAAAGTTAGATTCATATTGCATATATAGAATTTAATATATGAATCACATATAAGTGAAATTAAAAGAAGATAAGAAATGAAAAACATGACGCTTCGTTCAATCGAATATCCGCTTAAATTGCATTGATCTCAATTCTCATTTGGTACAAAATCCTTATTATTGAGAAAAGTTTTTTCATCACCATTATTAAAATTCATTATGCCATATGGCATGTTAATATTTTTCCATCCAAACTATCAAACTCAATTCCTCAAAACTCAATCTACCAAAAGATCAATATGATCAAGGTAAATTGAATATACAAAATTACTTATTCTATTAAGAGTTCTAATAAATAAAAAATAAAATTATTAAGAAATTATATTCAACTTAATAATGATAATAACACACATTTCTTGAAGCTTTAAATTGTATTGAATAAAGATAAACTTGTTTAATATTTTTTGTTCCAATGTATTCCTTTTCTTGGAATGAATAAATTTAAATATGTTATAATTCCTTTCACACCCTATTATACTTACACATTAACTCAGAATTTGAATTGCAAACTTTTGTAATTTTGGAATACCACAACAAAAGTAACATTATAAACAAAATAAAATTATGATTAATTTTCAACATGTAACAAAAATGAAAAAGATATATACTTGGATTAAGCTTGTCTCTTTGATGAATAGCAATGAGCATCCCAAAATCACCAGATGCATCCTTATAAATTCCTATTTGTGAGCTTGGAAGATCTTGTATCATCTAATGAGCAATAATTGTTGTAATAGTTAATAACATTCCCCAACTTCACCTTTCTTTGTAAAACTTGGTTTGAAATAAATACTAGAATTCAAAAATATTCCAGCTACAAAAAAAAGAAGTAAAGTTGACATTCTTATCTCTCATTAATGATTGCAAGATTAAGTGTATATAAAGAAGGACTACTTTTCATATTGGCATTGATTACTTCTTTCTCCCTCTCTATAGCATCATAAAAATAAGCCCATTTGCCCACCATTTAAGTTGCCATTTGTAACATTTTAATTAAGCCACTTGTCCTTTTATTATGCTTCCAAATATCACACAATGGATTATGATAAATGTCATTGCATAAACTATGCCAAATGTCGCTAACTCATAGGCTTAATTATTCTAATTTTTATGTACCAACTTAACTTGTCTCTTGATCATTTTTCCTAGTCCAAAAGTATATTTAAATACCTCAATTCTCTAATGGCTTCAATGAATTCCAATTCACTAACTATTATCCAGCAATATCAAAATTCAAGTCACTTGCCTTTCACTTTGAAATCATAGCACAATTTTAACTCATATCATACATCTACTTTCATAAATATATAACATTTCATCTAGGATAATGAGCCTTGATTACTTGATTGAATTTCCCTTCTATCATCTTTTAGGTATCTTCCATACTTGTGAGCTTGTCTATTATCTTGTCCACTTTTGAATCATTTGCATTGGACTCATTTTGTTGAAATCTCGGTGGATCTTGATTTCTCAATTAAGTCCCTGCATTATTAGACCAAAAGAACTTTAAGTGGTTCTACCACTTAAGATTTTATATGTTCAAGTAAGGATTATTACCTCCCTAACCACATTGCTCTCCATTGAAGTGGAAGCACTTGTGATATGGCTCTCTTATCTATATAGCTCGCATCTGTGCTGAATTGCTTTCAATAGAGAGAAAATGTGGCTATCAAGCTGTTTAATTGCTTGGTGAGTTTATCTATTTTAGCCTGCAATATTGTCATTGAATCTACAACAACCATTCCTTTTAGATCCGGGATGGTTAACTATTGTTTACTTCTTTTCGATGTCCAAAGACAACTATTATTCGTCATCTCTTGTAACAGATTGTGTGTTGCTTATACTTGTGGTCATATAATTCCTTGATAATTGGGATTGAACCTTAGCCTCATGAAGTCCATAAGGCTATTACTCCCCGTGATTTAATTACTCCACCGTCGTTCTTTCCATCGCTTCTTGGCATTTAGCTCTTTGAATTTCTCATTCTTGCTTTTGAATGCCTAGAGTTATTGTATCCTCGACTTCCTTTGCAAAATATTTTTTATATTTTATATTTTTATATTTTTGTTTAGGCACCTATACTCACACAAGAAAAATATTAAATTCTTAAATAAAAGGAATTCAAATCATACAAGATGCTAAAAGTCCCTGATATATATAATAAAACTCTCAATATTTGTAAATATACAGATCGTATCTGATAGTATTAAAGTTATCGTTCTCACAAGGACTATAAACGCCTAAACAACTTGAATAAGAACTTTTTCTAAGGTACTAAAAACTGATTTGAATTAAATAAACAATTGAAATTTAAACAAATAATAAAACAAGACAAGTAAGCAATAAAATAGTTGAGTTGCTAATGATATTGAGGTTTATCACAGTTGAAGACTTAGGAACTATTATATCTTTATCTTGTTTACCTTAATCTTATTGATTCAATTTACATTTGATCCCAGATTTTCTAAGGTTTTGATTACTCTCTCTCAAGATCTAATCAAGTAACTCTAATTGAATTCGATATTCATAGATTTGTAATCCCTCAATTAGCAAAACTATTCCTAATTTGTTCAATCAGATTTAAAACAATCCTATAAATAATCAATTTCATAATTAAGGTCTTTTTTAATTATCAATTATGAGTTTATTAAGCTACCAACTCTCGTTATGTACCATATAACTTGATTCACTGTCTCGATTTATTACCAAGTATAAGCACTACAATTATCACAAATGTTCATCAATGTTTTGAATTCAACAAGAATAAATTTCACAAAATAATTTAAGAACAATCCTTGATAGGGTTCTAGAAACCCATAATCATGTTAAACATCTTAGAAATCCAAATAAGCATTCAAGACGATGAAATAAATAAAAGGAAAAAAAAAAGAAAAACTAGTTTATATCTTGAGCTAGAAATCTGAAATTTCTTTGAAGCTCTTCTTGATATCTCCTCTTGATCTTCTTTGATGTAGTGGCTACTACATTATTTTTTGTGTTTTTCATGTTCTTATATAGTTCTTGAGGCTTTTAGGATTCTTCCTAAGGTTTTCCCACTAATTTGGTTCAAAATAGCCCTGAACATCAACAGATCAAAAAAAAAAAAAAACTCGCAAGTTGGAAAAGCTAAAATTTATTGGTTTTGCTGTTTGTCACTCTTGTCACGATTGTGACATTTCACAATCGTTATCAACTTCCAACAACACATCAACCACCTCTTTGAAACATAAAATTAAGATCAAATTTTTGCTCTAAATTAATCAAACACTTAGAACGATACAAGCACTAACAATAACACAATTCTAAGCCTATATATATGATAATTATCCAAAAAATACTTGAAAACACACTTAAATATCTATAAAATATAATATAATCTACACCTATGATTAATAAATTCTTGTTCTCCATCTTTAAAGAGCTTTCTTTTTTTTTTTCTCCTAATAGCCTAAAGAAGATAGTTTTATGAAGATGCTCCTAACATTTACAACAGCGAGTCATATATTTCATTTAAAGTAAAGATTCCATGAAAATTTAACCCCTTTACATGAAGAAACAGTTAGCTACTTTCCCATTTGACATATTTAATTGAGGGTGATGTCTTACATTTAAAATCACAGGTTATTTCTTGACTCCAATTTTGGTTTTGTTGGGCATCCATTTTCTTCTGTTAATTTTGTAATCTAAATACCAGAATAGAAAAAGAATAATTGAGTTACATGCATACATATGTAACAAAAACAAGCAACAAATGAGACACTTCAACTTATAATCAAACTCTAAACTTTGAATAGGCAAAAGACACTCGATATAATGTCCATAACTCATTTTTCTAATATATACAAAGTCACATGCTGATGTTATTATTGGCAAAGAGTAGGCAGGAAACTTAGTGCCTGTTTGAATGTGCTTATATCAGTAGAGTTTTTGTCAGTAGATCTTTTGTTAGTAGAGTTTTTTTAAAAAGAGCTTTTCTAAGAAATCAGTTAACTGTTTAACTGTCAATTAAAAAACAGTTTTTTAGAAAGAACTTCATACAGTAGACTGTTGGCAATATAAAAATAAAAAGCACTTTTATTAATATTAACTATATTTTATTTTGTAATAAAAATTATTTATGCATATAAATATTATTTAAAGTATATTAAACAATATGTAAAGAACAATAGATTAATTATTATATAATTTTAAACTATATGGAACATAAATAAAAATATATATAACCAAATTTTTATATGGATTATAACATAAGTCAAACTAATATAAAAATAAATATTAAAATATATTTAAAAAGTCAAATAATATTATATAAATCTCAAAATAAACCTGAAGATGAGTTTGTGGGTATTGTAGAAATTATGTGTAAATAATAAAAATAAAATAAACTAAAAATAGACTCATTAATTAATATGAAAAATCTACCTTAAATAGTATTTTTTTTAAGAAGCTCCAAATTTGATACTTTTAAAAAGTTATATTTTGATTGCTCAAAAAAATTATATCTACTAAAAATATTTTTTATTTTATAGTCAAATATTTAATTTTAAAAAATTGCTGTCAAAAAATTACTTATTCTTCCTTTTTTATTTTTTTATTTTTTTAATAAGGGAAAAACAACCAATTAAACAACAAGGCGTGGGAAACACAATCCCGACAAATCTGCTAAAAGGAGTACATGGCACCCGACGGGTGGACGATCAAAGAAAGTAAGACCTAGCGCAAAGTTTTCAGCATAACTCGCTAACCAGTCTACACAACGGTTGCTCTCACGGTAGATGTGGCGATGTACCACCGTCTAATTGCGCGTGAACAATTCATGAATCCCTTGAACCAAGCTATTATGGATCGTAGACCGGCTGACCGAGGAAGAGATGAGCTGTAAAGCCACAGCCGAATCTGCCTCTAATTCAATCCACCGAAATCCGAGGTTCCACGCAAGTGTGAGCCCTGTATACATCCTCCAGAGTTCTGCCGCCACTGAAGAGCACCAGCCGAGATTGTGAACGAACCCGCCAAGCCAGGCGCCGGAACTATTTCGAAGGAGTCCGCCGGCTCCTGCCGAGAAGGAAGAACGTCGACACGCGCCATCTATGTTCAATTTGACCCACCCGAGGGGAGGTTGACACCAGCTGATGAGTTGCTTGTGGTGGGGGTGGTGTCCAGGAATCATGGTACGCTGCCAAACGGTGGACTTGTGGACCTGATCTGCAAAAGACAAAATAATATTAGTCGGAGAAGTAGGCCAACTAAAATGTTCATCGAAGAGGGGCCCGTTACGCCAAGACCGTAAGAACCAACAGGTCACTCCGAAAACAGTTGACCATGTCCGATCGAACACGCGTCTGTAGGATTGTAGATTAGAACCGAGTCATTGATGAAGAGGCAGAGTGAAGAACTCCGGAGTAACAATGTGAAGAGGGAAGGAACTCCACACTTGGCAGGCTTTGATGCAGTCGCGCACCGCATGCTGCGAGGATTCATCAAGACCACAGTGGGAACAAGAACCATCTGTAGAGAGGTGGCGCCGCACCCTATGTTGATTGGTGAGGAGCCGGTCCTGAGCAAGAAGCCAAAGGAATGAACGAATTCTTGGAGGACCAGGCCAGTGCCAGATATCCTTCCAAATGCCAGGCTCTCCCCGGTCCGCGTGGTCCCGAAACCAAGAGTAGGTAGAAGCAATAGTAAAGTGCCCCGAGTCAGATAGTCCCCAGCATAACTTATCTTATCCGAGGAAAGGCCTCGGGGGGAAGGTACCTGCTATCAACCGGCAAATCTCCGTTGGGAGGTGGCCTTGGAAAGTGTCCCAAGTCCAATTACCAACGCCGTCCACAAAATGTTGGACACTGAGGTTACAGTCAGAATCGGGAATAGGGGTGGTGGCCTGAGTAATGAGCGGGCCAATTCCCGCTACCTATGGGTCAAGCCAGAATCGCGTGCGAGCACCATCTCCAAGCACCCATTGAGTTCCTTGAAGCACGACGTGCCAAACATATTTGATACTTTTCCAGGTCATGGACCCACCCGTGGTGGCAATGGTGGGGGAAAGAGTGGAAGCGTCAAAATTGTACTTGGCAGAGAGTACGCGAACCCAGAGAGAGTTAAGCTTCTCAAGCATGGTCCAACCTAGTTTAGTAAGAAAGGCATCATTGGTTTCGCAAATGCTTTTGATGCCCAGACCCCCCAACTCCTTAGGCTGACAGACATCCTCCCATTTGACCAAAGGAATCCGTCGATAGCCATGAGTCGAGCCCCACAGGAATTGACGCGTAATCTTTTCCAGCTCATCGCAAAGACCACGAGGCAGGCGGACCGTTTGCATAGTATAACTGAGAAGAGCAGCGAGCACAGATTGGGCTAATGTGAGTCGACCTGTGAACGACAGAAGGTTGGCAGACCAACCCGTGAGACGTTGGTGAACCTTGTCCAGAATGTACTGATACGTACGTCGGTTGACCCGGTCATGTAGAAGAGGAAGGTAGAGAAAATAATGTTGGAACGAGTTTACCGGTAGTTGAAAGTATCAAATAGAAAGAGAGGAAAGGTACATAAGAGTTAAACAAAAGCATACAAAATATGACAAAAAGAGGGAGGGCTAGTAGAAGTTAATGCTTATTAAGGTGAGGGACTATGAACAAAAGCAAGGAACAAATGCCATGTAAGAGAGTAGTTAGACACCTATATAAAGGAGATTAGCAAACATGAGGTACTTAGGAGATATTGCTTAGAAAGTGGATTTTCCCACGTGTAATATCTAGGAGTTTTCTAAAGATAGTAGTGCATATGTGGGTAAGTTATATTGATGATGTGATTTTTTTAATGTTTCTCAAATATTGTATAACATTGTTTTCTTTAATAAATTATTTAAATTCTTAAAAAAAGAGACTCAAGGCAATTTAAGTTAAGTATACCAAAAATAAGAAATATTGGAGCATTTCCATATGTATAAATAATTGTAGTCTTTTTAATATCCTTATATTGTTCATTTAAATAGTATAAGGATTAAATTATTTTATAATGATTTTACTACATACATAATTCACAAATATTTTCATAATTAAGAGAAATTTTAGTTTAAGTTTAAGGAAAATTAACTTACTTTTCTAGAGCTTCTAAAATTATTTGCATCAAGCTTTTTTCCAAAAAGAGTGTGTTTTTGTCTTGAAAGAGTTTGAGAGGTTAAAAAATTACTTTAAGAAGTGTGTTCATCCTTCATTTGAGATTTAGTTAGTCTTATATTAAGCATTTAAAGTGGTTTATATATTATGTATATATATTGATCAAATTAGTGTAATATATTGGGCAATCAATCCCTTCAAAGAAAGATATATGTAATGTGACTTTGTATTGGAATATTGGTTAACACATTGGTTGATTGTGACTGTGTATTGGAATATTGGTTAATACACTGGTTGAACAGTATCATATATTGATCAATTAGTTTCATATATCGATCAACAAATATCATTATTGTTAGCTTTTACAATGACTAGATTGTATTTCTAACAGGTATATTTGAATTCTAGTATAAATAAAATGGATATAAGAGAGGAATTTTGTTGCATTCATATATGTGAGTGTATAATATGAGTCCTTAGCATTTTAAAAAAATATTTCTTAAGTTGTATTTGACTGATTAAAATATCAAATTAAAGGGCATTGATTTGTTTATCATTCCTCTTCACCTATGACAAAGAAGATCTGTAATAAGTTCCTACTCATCCTAACAAAAGAAGATTTTGTATAAAGAGTTCTTCTTCACCTATTAAAGGAAGAGAAATAGTGAAATGTCAAATAGAAAGTAAGAAGTAGACATAAGCCAATAGTTGATTGAATATACCATTATAAATTAATTTTGTCTCTCTTTTCCTTACTCATTTTTATTATTGTTATGATTTTTTTTGTTTGTCAATGATCAAATTTCATAACCATTGATTTGAGTAAGTAATATATTTGTTATAATTTTAGATATGTCAAAAAGTGAACGTATAATTCATTCTCCTTTTCATGTGCCATATGTTAAAAAGTGAACACATAATTCATTCTCCCTTTCATGTGTCATTTAGAGACTAACAATTGATAATGCATTGAATAATAAGGCAATACATGTTCTTCTTAATTCATTTAATATAAATATTCAAAATAGAGTCTCATTATATGAAAATACTTATGATATTTGGCATATATTTCAATTTACATATGATGATACCAATGAATTATTAGATGTAGTGTCAACGAAATAAAACAAGTAAGAAGCAATAATGAAGAATATAAAATTGAGGTCGTATATATGTTTTCTATAGCTAATAATGACAGTGTACCCTTTTTGATACGACTCTTACTAATAGGCCTACTGAGATTTAATGTGAATATGAACTAGATAAAGGATCATTTTACCAAAATAGATTGATTAAGAACATAAATATGAAAATATAATATGAATCACTACAGTATAGAAAAGAAAGGTTTGGGAGTGATAAAATTTTACAATTTAATCGTTACTAGTAAGCTAGATAAGATTGCAAGTTTTTAGAGAACCTAAAACAAGGGTCATTTTAAAAGATTTGAAGAAATTCTCTCTAAGATTTTTTATTTAATAATAATTATGATAACCTCCCAATTACAATCATAAAAAAACTTTTATAAGAACAAAACTTTAAAAATAAAATCTTATAAAAAAGTAACATCTTCAAATAACAAAACCCTAAATAATTAAAACACATCTGACTCCTGTCTTAGGAAACATTAGTGTTGGTTTTGTTATAAAACTATCAGTGTACAAAATAAAGATGAGCCTAACACTAATTATAAGTTTGAATATTAATGCTAGTTTACTTTTACTTCTCTAAATGATAAATCTAACAAAAGATTAATGTTGATTTACTTTTGAGTTTGGTCCCAATTATGTTTTATAACCTTGTTCCAAAGCTTGATCCTTCTTTTGAATCAATATCATAGAATTCAGTTTATCCTCTTAAAGAAATAAAATTCCACTCATTTCGTAAAGATCCACCATTAAGTCTTCTAGAGCTTTTTTGGCCTTCTTTGCATTACTCTTTGTCAATTCCTGTAGTATTCTTCAATTGATCTCTAGTTTCTTTCGACTCTTGACTTAAATTTTTTGCAAGCTATCTAAGTAAGTCCTTCTTCATATCTCTTCTATACAGAGGCTTGTGTATCTCACATCAATTCTTGATTCCCACCATTTTCCCTCTCTTCAAAATGATTTTTCCTTATAACAATATCTTTTCTATTATGTTTATCTCTTATTTTTACTTTTCCCAAAAGGCTTGAATCACCCTCAAATATTTTCTATCCTTTTTTCCTTAAAATCTTTTGTTCATTCTTGTAAGTATGAGGTCAATCTTTATAAGCTTACTTTAGTGAAAATGGAGCAATAGTAATCAATTGGTCATTAATGGAAAAGAAGCGTATATTCTTGTACCCATCAAATATGGATTTCCTATTAAATGTCAATGACTCCTTAAAAGAAAGTGTTCCACTTGTATAGGAACCACATTATATAAAGAAATAATCACCTTTTTTATTACCCTAACCTTCTCACTCTTATTTAACTATTGTAAGTTATATATTTTAGGGTTTTCGTGGTTAGCAATCCCAATTTCTTACCTAATTTCACACTAGCAATATTGGTATAACTCCCTGCATCAATGATTATATTACAAAGTTAATCCTTAAGGGAACATCTAGTATGTAAGCGATTATCACACTATTCATTCATGCTATCCTATTCCACAAACATAATCAATGCTCTCTTAGTGACTAGTGGCCTTCCCTCTTTAAACCTCACAATACACTCATTGTTACTAATATCCTTTTAATAAAGGTTAATTACCATTTTCCTTTTCTTCAATCTTGAATACATACTCTCTATCCTCCCTCATCGTTATCAGTCTCTTATTAGGACATTATGAAGCTATATGCCTCTCTTGAAGTACTCAAAACATTGGATATCTCAATTCTTAGTTGTTGAAGAGGAATTACTCTTAAATTTTTATCCACTAAGCATATGCACATTTTGTTTAGTTACTTCATATTTTAACTTTAGAGCTTTTTCTTCCTATTTACTCCCTAGTTTGCTCCATAATGAAGAATCTAAATTAGAAAAATCGAAATGGTTAAATGCCTCATTTTAAGTTACCTTTATACTTCCATGGTCATATACACCATATCCTCAAACTTCACATAGTAGTGTAGGTCTATGTCATTAAGAATTTTTGGGTTCAACTCATAAATAAATCAAGTTATCATTGTTTCCTAATCTTCCTCCATATTCACCCTAACTATGATAGTCTACATCTCTTCATGATAATCCTGTACACTTTTTGAAACCTTAAGTCAATGTTTGCAACCTTTGGTAGAGATCCTTATAATAGGAACTTGGTATAAAACATTTTCTCATCTTCATCTACTCCTAAGTTTTGGTAGGCATCTCTTGGTTACTCCTTTTAGATATAATTTATTATTCTCAATAACTTATCATTTAGTTGTTAAACTTTGTAGTAATTAGATTAATCTTTTTCTCTTCTAAAACATTATAGCAATAAAAAATAGCTCAACATACTTTCCTACTCTACATAGTCATTTGGATATAGTTTCCTTATAAAAAGTGATTTGGTCATCTTGATGCTACCTATATTATTATGGGTTAATTTGTTGGGACCCGATCTAGGAACCGGATCCCAACCGGAAAGCGAAATGAAAGTAGCCGAAACCAAAGCGAATGCACATCGGATAAATCGAATCCAAAGGTGAAACGAATAAGCAGATGCGGAAACAAAATACAAAGCGGATCAAAAGGCGAAAACAAATAGCAAAAACGAAATCGAATCGTAAAGCGAAAGTATCGAAGGTGAAGCGAATACATATCGGATACGAATAACAAATCGGATAAAAAAGGAAACATAAAGCGTAAGTATTCAATAAATCAAAGGCGAATTGACTAACAAAATGCGGAAGCCAAAATACAAAGCGGATAAAAAGGCGAAAACAAATAGCAAGGCGAAATCGAATCGTAAAACGAAAGAATTGAAAGCGAAAAGAATATGGATCGAATTATCGAATGCGAAACAAATACAGATCGAACTCAAAGCATACACACGGAGCAACTGAATTGAACAAGTATTCGACATCCGAAAACTTAAACTCATGAAACAAAAACCAAAGGGTCGCGTTGGAAACCATTGACTTACCCAAAATCCGGTATAAATTTTTTTTTTCTTTTCATTTTCATATTATTCATCTTTATTCAATCTCATTCAAATCAAAACGAATAATTCCCACTTTTGGAAATTCA
>JAOSBK010032389.1:0-11454 GCA_027568895.1 Erythroxylum shatona | reverse complement strand
TTTAATGTTAGCATATAACCTATTAACATTCATTGGATTAAAGAAGAAAGATGTGCATTGGATGGACCATCTTCCTTCTTCCATCTTCCAAAATCGAAATTAGTAAGTCATTTTTACGTTAATAGTCTTTTCATATAGCTATGTTAAAGATAAATTGGCTATTTGATGATTGATTAAAGTAAGAAGTGATGCATTGGATGCTATTCTCTTCTTCCATTCCATGCATAACTGAAATTAAGTTTGTAAGAAAGTGTTCTTGCATGGTTTGACTCTCTCTCCCTCCTTTCATGCATAAGTGAGCCAAAATTTGCAAGAGAGGAGTCTCATTTTTGGTTCATTTCTTCTAGGAAAAATCTCCTCCAAACATTTCTTCTCCTTTCCCACCAAAGGATTTTGTTAACCAAGTTGTCTTGGAAGAACAAGAGATAAATAAAATTGGTTGAGGATACAATAACAAGGAGAGGATAGATTGACAAAGAAAAGGATTAAAAAACAAAGGCTTTGGATACAAGAAGAAGGAGAGATAGCACAACGAGGAATTAAAGCTATAGCGAAGAAGTTGGTAATATCACTATCTTGTTTATGTTTAATATTATTCTTAGACTATATCATGTATAGATTGGCATGATGATTTGGATTTATTTCTTTCTCTGCAAAAAAGATTTCTAAAAAGTTTTGAAATCTACAGTTTCTCCAAGTATGACATGCTTTCTTTTCCCGATCCAACACGATCGCACTAATGTTCAACATTTGTTTTCTAAAATTTTGAAGCGTCTACGATGAGCTATCTTTTTGATTAATAACAAATAGGGGAGAACAGAAAAAGAAAAGATGAAGAAAATAAAAAGAGAAGAACAAGAGGAGAAAATGGAAAAGTGAAACAATTAGAAAGCATTGTATATCTTATGCATGCATTTTCTGTGTTTTTGCTTTGATTATTATTCGTCTGAACACTATTCATCTGAATATCATTTTATCTTCTAAAATTATGATTATTTGTTGTCATCAAAAAGGGGGAGATTATTAACTCAAGAACGCTTCACTTATATTAATTTTGATGACAATCAAATAATAATAGTCTTAGAAATCTATAAACTGTTTTGATAAGTTTGTTAAGTGCACTGAAAAATGAAAGTAACACTTAGTCAAACCCAGAAGATGCATGGTCAACAACAGACAATACACATCAACAATAGATGATACACGTCATCAATAAATGATAAATGTTAGAAACAGATGATACACATCAGCAACAGACAATACATGTTAGCAATAGACGATACATGTCATAATAGAAGAAGTTCAATACCAGATGAAGTGACACTAGAAGAAGATGATACAAAAGGAGTATAATACTAGATGATACAAAAGGAAGCTATCTTAGAATGTCAGTCAGTTAGTTAGTTAGAGATAGTTACAGAACTCAACTAATAACTGTTTTTAGAAGATTCAAGAAGTAGTTTCTCTAGAAGACAGTTGAAGACTTAGGCTATAAATGCTAGTTCTAGTCGTAAACTAAATAACACTATTATAAGAGAGAAAATATTATTGTACAATACTTAGAGAAACTTTGTATTAAAAGTGTGAAAAAAAAGAGAAAATAAATCTGTAACGTGAAGCTCAAAAATATCTTTCCTAGAGAGAGAAAGAAAGGCTAGAGCCTGGAAAGGCTAAGAAAGTAGATAAAGATTTTTTTTTGTGAAAGAGATAAAGAGGATCTACAAGTGTAGAAAGAATACTTGTAAAGTTGAAGAGTACAGTGAAATCTGAAACAAACTCTGAGGACTAGACGTAGCCTAAGGTTAAGGGTAAACTGGTGTAAAATTGTGGCGACTATTCTCTATCCCTTATCTTTTAATTTTTTTATTGTTAGAAGAGTAAACAATAATTCTTACGATTGCATTACTCATTGATTTTAGTAAAGTGTTTTTGTGATCATCTGAATTTGTAAAGAAATTTAAGAAATTCCTAAAGATTAATATCTTTGAAAATTTTGCACAATTCAAACCCCCCTTCTTAGATATTTTACATATTATACGTGATTTCTATATTACCAAGTGATTTACTTCAGAACAGGAGATTGAATGTGAAGAATTGCCTTCAACATCTGCAAGAGTCAATAAATCCAAAAGCTCTAAGGAGAGAGCAATTTTAGCTGAAAAGGGGTCCACATCTTTAAAGAGTAGAGAAGTGAATTCTGAGAGCAGCCAGGAATGAAGCAAGCATGGAGTCAATGAAGCCAACGGTAAGGAGGTAAATCTTTAAGGCCTTCCTTTACCTAATTCATATTTTATGAGTAAAAGAATGAATGAAACTAAGCATAAAAAAGATATCACTGACTTATTTAGTAGAGTTGAAGTCAATATTTCGTTTCTTGATCTTGTGAAATGGGTTTCTACTAATACAAAATACCTTAAAGACCTATGTACCAATAAGAGGAAGTTTAGACCAAAAGAAAGAGTTCAAGTCAACTCAAATGTGTTTGCCATATTTAAACATCAAATCCTTATGAAATGCCAAGACTGTAGATCTTTCACAATCCCTTCCACTATAGGTAATGCTACTATAGGGGGAGCCTTGTTAGATCTAGGGGCAGCTATTAATATCATACCTAAGTTCGTTTACACGTTATTGGAAGTCAAGAATCTTAAGTCTACATCTATAGTACTCCAATTGGCTGATAGGTCTTTTAGGCATCCTGTGGGCATTATAGAGGATATTTTGGTCCAGGTTAAGGGTTTGATTTTTCCCGCTGATTTTTATGTGCTTGACATGTCTTCTAAAGTTGTGCATGACACCATACTGATTCTTGGTAGACCTTTCTTAAGGATTGCTAGCATCATGATTAGCATGGAATAGGGTACCATCACAATGGAAGTAGGTGATCAAAAAGTGTGTTTTAATATGTATGAAGCAATGAAAAATCTCATAAAGATTACTCACTTTTGGGTGTTAACATGCTTAATATTACTGTTGATCATGCCTACTCCAAATTTGAATTGCAAGACAAATCCTTTGGCTCTGAACTGTATTCACTTGATCTTGGAGAAAGGTTTTCTGTTAATATTTGAGGTGATTTTCGCATCACGGAGGCTGACACTTAGATGGCAGTTGATGAAGTTGATTTGATGCTAGGAATAGATGGAGATTGTAAAGCTGATTGTATGGAACCTAAGCGATCATTGGTTGAAGAAAAGGTGAGTAATCTATTCTCACTTAAACTTCATAATTTGATCCTTTCTGTTGTGCAACCTCCTGTGATTGAATTGAAACCTCTACCCCCTACTTTAAAATACATTTTCCTTGTTTCTAATGAGCGATTACCTGTCATAATTGTCAATTCCCTATCTAACGGTGAGGAAGAGAGATGCCTTACTGTGTTGAGAGAGTGTAGGAGGGCTAAACCTGTAATTAGTCCAACTACTTTTACGCATAGGATCCTTCTTAATGAGGATTCCAAACCTGTGAGATAGTCCCAAAGGAGACTAAACCCATTTATTCTAGATGTGATTAAGAAAGACATCATCAAACTACGAAAAACAATTTAATTTTAAACTATGAGAAATGTCATTTCATGATCAATGAAGGAATAGCATTAGGTCATTTGATTTCTAGGAAGGGAATTCAAGTTGATAAAGTTAAGATTGAGGTCATATCTTCTTTGCCTTATCCTGTATGTGTTAAACATATAAGATCATTTTTGGGTCATATAGGACTTTATAGGCATGTCATAAAAGATTTTAACAAGATTGCATTACCTCTTTCAAAGCTTTTATAAAAAGATGCAAAATTTGACTTTGATGATTCTTGTGGAGATGCTTTTGATGAGTTAAAATCTAAACTCATTTCTCTCCCTATTCTAATTGCCCCTGATTGGAAATTACCTTTTGATCTTTCATGTGATGCTTTTAATTCTGTTGTAGGACCTATGTTGGGCCAAAAGGAGGAGAAGCTCTCAAGAACCATTGCTTATGCCTCAAAAACTTTAGATGTAGCTCAAATCAACTACATAGCAACAGGGAAAGATCAGTTTGTAGTAGTTTTCGCATTAAAAAAATTTAGGCGTTATCTGTTAAATTCTCATGTAACTGCTTTTACTGATTATGCAACTATCCACTATCTTCTCAAGAAAGCACAATCGAAGCCAAGATTGATAAGATGGGCTTTACTTCTTCAAGAATTTGACATTGAGATTAAGGACTGAGTCGAGGCAACAAATCTTATAGCCAATCACTTAAGTAGGCTACCAGAGGATACAAGGGGAGTAGACCCTTCTAAACTCACTTATGATTCTTTTCCTAATGCAGTTTTATGTGTTTTAATTCTAAAATAGCTTTGGTATATGTATATAGTTAATTATCTCATGACTGGACTCACTCCTCCTTTTATGTCTAAGTCGCAAGCCCAAAAACTCAGGAGTATCGAGGCAATACATTTGGGATGGTCCTCACCTATGGAGGATGAGTAGTGGCCAAGTCATCAGGAAGTGTGTACTAAGTGAAGAATTCGATGCGATTATTTCAGCTTAACATTCCATGGTTTGTGGGGATCATTTTAGTGCAAGGAGGACATCTACGAAAATTTTAGACTCTTTAAAAATTCTTTTACATTTGTCAGTCCTGTGGAAAATGTCAACGTTTTAGAGGGTTAGGTAAAAAGCATGAAATGCCTCAGCAACCTTTACTGTTTTGTGAAATATTTTAAGTTTGGGGATTGATTTCATGGGTCCTTTTTCTCTATCTTTTGGTTTTTATATATATACTTTTAGCTATCGATTATATGTCCAAATGTATAGAGGTTGTAGCTACTAGAAAATATGATACTCAAACAGTGTCTAAATTTCTTAAGTCCAACATTTTCTATAGGTTTGGGATTCCAAAGGCTATGGTGAGTGATAAGGATACACATTTCTGTAATAGGGTAGTTGATAACCTATTTTCCAAATTTGGTGTCACTCATAAAGTCTCCACTGCATATCATCCCCAAACTAATGGTCATGCTAAAGTATCCAATCGAGAGGTGAAACACATTTTGGAGAAGATAGTGAAGCCATGAAAGAAAGATTGGAGCTTGCAAGTAGAAGAATCATTGTGGACTTATCGAACTGCCTACAAGCCACTAATTGGCATGTCCGCCTACTGCTTAATCTATGGAAAAGCTTGCCACTTGCTAGTAGAGTTGGAGCATAAAGCTTATTGGGCAGTCAAGCAGTGCAACATGGATTTAGATTCTTCCGGGTTGGAAAGAAAGCTATAGTTGCAAGAGTTAAAAGAGTTAAGGCTAGAGGCATATGAGAACTCTCAACTCTACAAGGAGAAAACCAAGCTTGTGCAAGATAAAGTTCTTTTGAGGAAGAACTTCAAAGAGGGAGATAGAGTGCTATTGTTTAAGGCTCATTTCATTTTTAAGCTAGACACTCATTGTGATGGGCCGTATACAATCATAAAGGTACACAACTATGGCATGGTGGAACTTCTACATGAACAGACTGTAGCCAAGCTTAAGGTGAATGGCCCATCTATTGAAGCTCTATCATGAAAACTAGAAGCCTCCATAAATGTCAAGTTGTTTCTTTCCTTCACTTGTTTCCTTACTTATGCCTTGTGATTGCTCGTGACATATATTGGCTCATTAGTTTGTTAAGTAAGTGTGGGGAAGAAATTACCCAGTAGGTAAATAGCCTAGTTTTTAGCTTAATTAATATTTTTTCAATTTAATAAACTTTCCTTCCAGTTCTATCTCTTTGATTGAGCCTAAGTTTATTATATAAATTGACGACATTTTCATGACTTTTACGACACTTCTTGGCCCCTATTTCTAGATTTTATGCTTAAATTGACTATTGACTATCTACCTTTATTTTATGTAGTTTCAGAGTTAAATTATCACAAATCAATATTAATTGCACTAATTAATTTTTTAGAACAATTGATACTGCAAACTACCATTCTTTCATTGTAGGAGACTCAAGGAGAAGAGACCCAAGAAGAAGAAGAAGAAGTAGAGTCAAAGAAGGTTGAAGTTAAGTCAACAAGTGAATAGGTGGAATAGGAAGTTCGCTGCGGTGGAAGGGATTTGTCACCGTGGCAAAGTGTGAAGAATTCCAAGCAGAACTTTCGGGAAAAGTTCATTGGAGTGAAAGTTAATTCTTTCGCTGTGGCGAAAGAACTAGCAACCAAGCTAAAACTTTCGGGAAAAGTTCACTGTGGCGAACCTTTGAATATCTGAACTATTTTAAAAAATTTACCCACTATGTAACCCAATCCAAAACCTTTTTTTTTAAACCTACCATATTAGATTAAGAGAGCCGACACTCAGAATACACATAACACCTTTCACTCTCTCAACTTCAGACATTAACCATTCCCTCTCCTCCATTTTCATCGTCAACTTCTTCACCGTCAGTCGCTACCATGGATGCTTCCAATGGGTTTCCAGTTGTGAGTTCTCCTAAAGTAATGCTTGGCTAGGCATCTCTTTCCTTTTGAAGATGTAGCAATGCCTATAGTTCAATGGGCTTCAAAGGGTAGTAGTTTAATCATTTTCAGCTACATTGTTATGAACTCCTAAGTTTAGGATTTGTAATTTTTAGTTGAATATTATTCATTAGAGTTTAATCAAGTGTTGAACATTTAATGTGTTATTGGGATTTGTTCATGTAGAACTTGGAACTTAAATATATGAAGTCTCATATATGTCTATTTGTGATTTGGTTAATTCTCTTTGATCTACCTAGTTGTGTTTGATATTGAGATGATGCTAGATCCCAAAATGACTTATTGCATTGACTTACCCATTGCACATACTAAGATGCATTCAACAAGGTTTTAAGAAATGGAGCTCATTGATCAAAACCTTGGACTTAAAAAGTTCTTTAAGGTTTACAATTTGAAACTTAGTGATTCACTCCCATAAAAATTCGTTTTGAACTATGATAGCTAAAGCTTGTTTTCAAGAGGATACTTTTATCATTTGATCTTTGTTTTCACTTTATCGCTTTCCATTCCCGAAATCCAAAAATACTTTTCATTACATTTTCTTTCGATTCACTTTTTTTTCAAATTTTACAAATATTAAAACCCCCACTTCCTTGCTAATTTAGTTGCATAACATGACATATAGGCTAGCTTAGTTCCATTGATCATTTTCCGATTAAGTGAAAAGACTCGAGGTTACATTTTATACTGCAATCCTCAGAATTAAGTTTTTGATTTGACCTCCAAGGGTAAGAACAGAAGGCTTCGAATCACTCTTGACTCCCTTTTTTGTGTTGGATTGCCCTTTGTACTTTATCTTTCCGTTGCTCTCTCTTTTATTTGTTATGCGATGGTGCTTTACTTGTTTAACATTGAGTACAATCTTATGTTCAAAGGTGGGGGAAGAATGTCTATATTTTTGAATTCAGTAAAACAACTTCTTCATGCATCAAATTTGATCACTTAATTATTTTTAAATAGGTTGTTCATGTGTTTAATGTTGTTAACTTGGTTTGAGGTGAATTTTCTCTTATATGCCATTTTTCCACGTTTCTGCCACCTTTTGTCGCGACCATCACTGTTTTCGTTGCGATAAAACTCAGCTCTTTGTTGCGGCGATGCCTACTCATCTTTTCTCTACCAAACAAAATTTTTTTATTATTCCCTAAATTCAACAATTCTTCCAAATTAGATTCTTAATACTCCTGTGTAGAATTTTTTTAAAATGTTAAAGTGTTACATGTGCTTTTGGAAAATCATCCATGCTTTAAAATGACAGTTGATTTTGGCTAATGCCATTTTCAATGTTTTCATTTGTGTGTATCTGCTTAATTTCATATCTCTCTAGAACTTGTTTTAGTTCTTAATTGTTCATTTCAAAACCCTTAATCCAAACACAAGCCCAAACACTTAACCATTGATAACCCCTTGAGCTATATTTTTGAGTGCATGCCATGTCTTCATATTGATGTAAATATTTTATCTCCAGTTTTCTATGTTTAAATTGATCTTTAAAAAAACAATAGCAAAAACAAAAAAAATAAAAAACAAAAACAAAAAAGAAAAAAAAAGAAAAAAATTGATTCATGTTGTTTGCGTCTGAATTATGAGTTTGCCTGAGCAATTGCTTTCAATTATATAATTCAATTGTGTAAAAAATAAAAAAATGGCTTCTAGGGTAGAATCTTAAATGTTTTCTTTATAATAGTTGATGCTTGTTTGATGACGAGAATAATTATAATGCATGTTACTAATCTTTTTTCTTTTATTCCTTCCATTTCACTTGGCCTTATCCATCGTTACAACCCTCAAAGTCCTCTTAATTTGTGAAATTATGGTTCTTGCAGTGGTGAGGTAGAACTATCACAAGCTTATGGTAGAGAATGGACTAAGCAGACTTTAGAGCAAAATTGTCCCAAGACAAGAGAGTTGAGAGTTAAACAGTTTCCCTTGAGAGAAATCTCTATTGCCTGATCTCTTGGATTAAATTCTTGTAGTATTTATCTTCTTAGCGCTCTCTCAATCTGCTTTTGTTGATTTATGAGAAAGTGGTTTTACTAATTTTATGCTCTCATTTTTAAGTATGGTTGGTATTTTCTTTTGTACATGTATATCTTTAATCTTTTATAAGCTTTGTCCTGAAGTACAAAGGTCTAAGTGTGGGGGAATTTTATTAAACCTAAGTTTTTATGTTATTTAATGATATTTTCATGGTTTTTGTTATACTTTACTACTCCTTTCGTTAGATATTGTGCTTAATTTGACCTAAAAATGCTTGTTTTGAATTAATGTAATTTGAGGATCAAATTGTCATAATTATTTAGTAATTTCACTCACTTGATTTATAGGACAGATCATATTACAAAGTATTACTTTTCATTACAGGACACTCAAGAAGTATAGCCAAAAGTGGAATAAAAAAAATTGAAGTCATAAGATTAAGCAAAGACATTTTCGGTCAAGATCGTCATAACGAAGTCAATGTTTCGCTCCGGCAAACCTTACTGTGCAACCTGATCTAACAACCCACTTTGGAAAGAAAACCTATTTTGGGATAAGTTACAAAACAACACATTATCATCATAATTCCATTACCTTGCCACCCATGATTCCATAATCATGTGCCCTCATATTTGTCTCATTTTTCTTCCATTTTCACTGCCAATTTCCACCTTGGGTAGCATGGATTCATTCCTAATTGTGAAGCTTACAGTTGCAATGCGTGGCTAGGCATTTTCCTTCCTTTTGAAGATGTAGAGATGGCTGGAGTTTAATGTGCTTAAAAGGGGAGTAGCTTAATCCATAGTTTAGCTATGATTTATGAATTCCTAAGTCTAGGATTTGTAACTTGTAGTTAAGCTACCTGATTATGGTCTAATCAAATGTTGGATTATGTGTAGTTGGATTGGTTAATATAGAACCTTGAGTTTGAATATATGAAGTCTCATATATGTCATTTGTGATCTTTTCTATTCTATTTTATCTTGCATGGTTGTGTTTGATATTGAGTTGATCTCTAAGGGTGTGAACAAGGTTTTAATTAAATGGCATCGTTGACGGGGAACCAAGCAATTTGTTCTCTAGGTTGACTTTTGTCATTTTGCAGCTAAGTGAGGTTATGAACCTTTTCTTTTTAAATTGCATTCTAGATAATTCAGCTTCATACTCATTAATAGTATAGATTTTCATTTTGCATAGCATCAAAATTTTTGGAAATACACAAATATCATTTTTCCTTTGATAGTTGCATGTTACATTTGCATTCACTTTCTATGAAAGTTCGTTGCGGATAACTCCATTTTTTTCACCACGACTAATCTTTACTTTCACCACAGCAAATAATTACTACTTTGCCATTACCCACCTAGTTACTGTCACCAAGCACCAAGTCCTCTACATTTACCTTCTGATGACCAACTATTTGGTCGACATAGCTAATGCTATCACCTCTGCCCTCCATGACTCAGTCAATACACCCAAACTAACTAACGTCATAACCTTCCCTCACCTTGTCTCTGACATTTTCCATACCCACAACATCCCTGTGTTTGATAACGATAGCTATTTTGACCCAACCTCACTCTTTAGGTATGACCACCTTAAACAACTTGCCTTTAAACCACCATCCCTCCCTTACTTGTTTATGATGTTGGTGCAACCCCAGCAGCTGGTGCATCGGTAGAAGGATAGAGATGCTATGTATTATTGCGATAGGCATTATCGTCGTCGCATGGATGCTTTGATCGCCAAATGCTTATAGTTTGAATTGCCCTCTGATGAGGATGAGCTGATGAGTGGCATTTGCACATTTGGGGTAGGCACATCAGGAGCAGGCCCATTTAGAACATGACCATTTGGGTCCAAAGCTAATTATCCTGCAAACTAGTCTTGAGTGCTTTTGTTTTATGTGTTGTTGTTTTATCCTTGAGTCTTTATGTTTTCATCCTTGAGTTTGCTAGATACTTAGTTAAATTTTCTGATGTTATTTTCTATAGATTGCACTGACCTGCTCTGAATGATGTGACCTATTTCATTGGCTACTGATGACCTTGTTCTTTTGTTGATTCCCATTGTGTTTTAATTGCCCTTTATGTTTCTATTTTTGAATTCAACAAAAAACTTCATCATGCATTATTTTTAGCCACTTAAGTGCATTTAAACAGGTCATTTATATGTTATCTTTAAAGTTTTGAACTTGGTTTTTGAGGTGAATTTGAAATTGCATGGCAATTTTCCACCTTTTCCACGTCTCTACAATTTTTTTCCATGGCGAAGCTCTTAAGTTTTCACAAGTCCTTAAGATACTTAGCATAGGTTGGAACTCTTTTCACTAAATCAAGCAAGGGAACATTAACTTCGACTTTTCCAAACAGATCAATGATATCCTTTTCATGTTTAATTTCATTCATACGCTTGCTCATTAAATATGAATTTTGAAAAGGATAGTCTTAAAGATTTACCTCCTTACCTTTGACTTCATGCTTGCTTGAATAACTATGCTCAGCTTTGTCCTTGGAACTCTCTGAAGTAGTTCATTTGTCCCTTGATTCAAACTTCCTTTCTTTCAATAAGGTCTCATCCTTGAGACTTTCAGACTTCTTGATTTCCTCCTTTAGCAGGGGCATTTCTTCACTCTCAATCTCCTCGTCACATGCATCTTCTTCTTGATGACTAAACCACACTTGTTGCCCACTTCGCTAGGCAATTGCATTCATACTTTTTGGATTCATCACCGTGTTAGAAGGAATTGTTCCACCGCTTCTTACTTGGTTCTCTTTCAAATTGTTGGACAATTGGGTCGTATAAGAGTTGATATTTTCTGCCTTTATCTCCTATTGCTCCATTCTCTTCTCTAAAGTATTGAACCAAACAGCTGTCTTAGAGGAATCCTGTTGGATGAGAGTAGCTAGTGCATTGAATTGATTGGTGTTAGAATTCCTCTCTTCCTTCATCAAAGTCATCATATTTTGTAGCAATT
>JAOSBK010032388.1:0-11455 GCA_027568895.1 Erythroxylum shatona | reverse complement strand
AAAGGCTCAAAAATGTTTGCAAAGGGAAAATAAGTAGGTGGGTCATTTTTAAGCTAAAGGGTTTAAAAACAAGGAAGATCTTAATCATGTCTATATCCCATGTAATCAAATAAATTCAAATTGGTTCCGTGCAAGTTTTGAAGGCAACGTGAATAGAGGAGCATTACACAATTCAAAGAAATAGCATGACATAAAGATGATGTTATTTAGGCTCAAATTTCGCTCACAGGTTCACTTAAGAATTCACTTCAATTCCACACATTCTTCATCACTCAAATGTCAAAATTTTGACTAAGTCTATAAGATCAGTTATTGCAATCAATCAACATAGTTCACCTCAAAAGTTACTTAGCCCAATTTAATTTCATACATATACCCAATCTCATCCAAACTAATATAACAAAGCTTCATGGCTTAACATGCATAACTACATGCAAAAATCAATAAAACTCACATAAAACTGAAAATATTCACACTAAAATTCCAATTCTTTCCCCTTACACCTAGACCAACATTGTCCTCAATGTTAAAGAAGCATAAATATAAAGGAAAAGGTGAAAGAAAGCTTCTCTATTATGGAAGTGCCGAAATCAAGGTGTTGGCAGATGTGGCGGTTGAAATCCTTCATGCTCTCAATAGGCCATCTAATTGTGTTCCAATTGTGGAGGAGAATCAGTAGCAAAATGTATTGGAGTGGCTAGCCTACGAGAATTGCTCTTCTTCCTTGGCATTGTGCTAATTTCGTGAAAAACAACCTGCAATGGCACAAGACAATCAACGTAAGCCTCAAAATCACAAGTTAGGGTATTGGGTGGTTGTGATGAAAACTAGGAGAGAGTGGAATTGAGTGGCTAGCAACTGGGATCGAAAGTCTAAGAGGTGGTATGTGCGGCAGTTGAAAATTGAAACACTAAGGAGAAATTCAATGAAAATAGAAAAGGGACAAGAGAGGGGGAAAACAGGGGCAGCGAGAGATAACCAAAAATTCCACTTTTTTTGTTTTTTTATTTTCATTTTTTAATTTTAAAAAGAAAAGATGAAAATTAAAATGACAAAAATAAAAATGGGAATTTAAATTCCTAACTGAACTGAATTAAACCTAAAAATGAAAATAAAAGAAAATTGTTAAAAAATAAAAGAAAGGGATACGAATGGGGTGCTTCCCATTAAGCGCTTATCAAAGGTCATAAACTTGACCCTTGGCATATGTACATCATCCATTATCGAATGGATGCTTGAGTCCAATAGGAAGCATGCTCAAACTCCGTGAGGAGCCTGGAGCACCTTCTCTCGAAGTAGGCTCTTTATCAGCATGATGCTCCATGACTTCTAATGAGTGGAATTTTATTACTTCACCATCATACTCTAATGTCCACTCGTCTTTTCGGGTATCACCCTTCTCATACCAGGATGGTCTCTATAAAAGTAACGCCAATGATTGAGGAGACTTAACATCCTGCTTGCCACCTTTGATCTTCAGCTCGCTTGCCCACAGCTCTCCTAAAAATTGCACTTCTTAAGGCTCTTCCTGTTCTTCTTCTTCTACTATCTGTAAACAACTAGGAAAAGGAAACAAAATTCGATTAGCGATAATGTGAACTGCATCGCTTACCTTAGGAGGTTGCACATCCTTCATCTTTTCTCGAGCTATAACCTCTTCCTCTTTTAACTCTGCTTGCTCTTCTTTCTTTGTTTGGCAAATTGACTCGGAAAAGGGGGTGGAACAACCATATTCTACAGAGTTGTTTCCTCATTTCTAGTTTTTCATATGTCTCTTCCGTTGCTTCTTCTTCTACCTCTCTTATGGAAATTTTGGATGTGATTCTTGCAATTCCTTACCACTCTGCAATGGGATAGCCTTCGCATTTTGTTTAGGATTGATCTCCGGTTGTGTTGGGAAATTTCCAAAATTTTATGCCTCCAATAAATTTATGGCAATTGTCATTTGGCTTAATTGGTTTTCAATATTTCTTTGTTGATTTTCCATATTTTTTTGTAGATTTTCAATAGTTAGGATACTTGCTTCAGTATTCCGCTGAAACGTCAAAGTGTTAGTGGCCAAAGATTGAACTATATCTTCCAAAGAAGTCTTACCTTCAGAATTGGATGTTATATTTTGATATTGTTGAGGCATATACGGTTGTTTACACTGTTGGAATTGAAGAGTGTTCATTGTCAAACTCATTACTATCTCCTCCAAAGACATCTCATCAGCTTGTGGTGGCGATGGTGGAGGTGGGGGCTCTGGCTCGAAGTAAGACTATTCTTCATAATAGCTTGATGGAGAAGTGAATCCGTACTTTATATCCTGCAAAAAAGAACACGTACAAAAAGAATAACCCAAAAATGAGCAAACTTCACATACCTTAGCTTGTTGGTCATCCCTCGATACTTGCGTGGCTAAGGATATGAAATCTGACACTTGATGCTTAAACCTGAAAGTAGCAACAGATGGAAACTCATCATCATAATAAGGATAATATGAAAAATTAAAATCAAAAGCATACTGAAAGTGAGCCATGTCGTTAAAAGATCGAAAAATCAGAAAAAGCTGTGAAACTAAAACAAACAGAAGACAAGGTAACCAAGAGCAACAAAACCAAAACCAAAAATTAAAAAAAAAAAACCATCAAGAAATTCCCCAGCAATGGTTCCAAAATTTGGTGCTACTGTCACTTGCAACTAAATTAAAAAAGAAACCAACTTCCATTAATACAAATTAATGTAGTAGTGGTTAGTGGGTATCGTTTCCATTAGGAATTTTAACGGTAAAGAGTTTATGAGTTTAGAACTAAAATAAAGTAATGAAGAGGGGGTTTTCAATTCACAAAATTTAGAAAAAAATGACAAAAATCAGAAATTAACAAAAGTAATTGGATCTAAAAATTTAATAAAAAAACCTTAGTTTTGGGTCACCGATGTTATCACACTAAAATGAATCCTTAATATAAAATTTAATTCATCAATAAACATTCATTGAGGGATGTTTTCTCTTAAGTGTAAATTAATAGAAACATATATTTTAAATATTCTTATTAATCAACAACCTAGATACGATCGTAGGTTCAATTGAATAATAGCTTTAGGAACTAGGAAACCAATGAACAAGGTAATATATGACATGCATTTAATCAAGATGAGTATCTTAGAATTTCCCACTCTAACGTAAAGAAGGTAATCCTAATTGCTACTTGTGATTAACAAAATTGAACACCATATTTCATTAGTCTAGCTATTAAAACCAGTTCCTAGTTGCGTACCTAGAAATCAATCAATTCAATTAGAAAAGTAATTCAGAAGACGCTCAATGTTCATTAACAAAATAAACTTTATTGAAACATCTTACACATATTAGATGATAATAATGTTCCCCTCGACTAAGAAAATGGATTTAGCTACTCATAATGAAAGTGAAAATCAAAGAAATCACAAAACATAAAGTCTTCATCCTTAATATTTTCCTAAAGAATCCGAAAATACTTATAAGAAAAAGTAGAAATTGAGAACCAATAATGGATATCGAGAAAAATACAAGAAAAAAGTGCAGAAGCATAAAACTAGTCCTAAATGTGCTACTGTGAATAGTAACGTGCAAATCCTCTTTATCCTTTCAAATCTCCTCATTCTTTCTTTGATTTTCAGTAGATATCCCTCCCACAAATTCAAGTGGTTGATCCCCATTGATAAGATAGAAATATGGTCTTTAAAGATTATGAAAATCTTGAATTTGAATTTAAAAATAGATCTGCAGATTATTTTTGTCCTTGCATGTGCCATTGCTTAGTCACTAAATTTGTTGTCAATCTGGAATTTTCAAAATTTCTTTTTTTGCATCTTTTGATTCAATAGTGTTGAAAATCACCTGAAAATAATTAAGAGACAATTCCATTAATTTTGGATAATAATTTCCACACGTTAAAGAGAATTAAATAGAAAATAAGCACAAAATGACAACTTAACAGTCGTGGTGAAGTTTCCTGCACAGTTTAAACACGCTTCAGTATTTTGACCATAAAACAACAATTTTCTAGAAGAAAGTATTGCCAAATTACTTCATTTATATTGTCTAAATGATCAAGAACAGTAGACCGGAAAGTTAGTTTTTGAAAAAATTTGAAATGATTCATTGGGTTATGAAATTAGATTCAAAGTGTCTATTTGAGGTATAAACCTTACAAACAAATGCTACTTAAGTGAGTTTTGATATTGGATTGATTTTGTGACGAGAATAGTGGAAAAATACCCGTGATTGTCATGAACATGCATTATGCATAATTCATATACATACATGTGCATTAACAAACACTTATAATTATGCAAAAGTGTGATATGTGTATCTTGCTTGATATAGAGGAGCCTATAGAGGAGCAATTGGAACGTCAACATATAAACATTGCCATAACTTCTAGGCATTAGTTTTGGGAGCAACCTGTGAGTAACCTAGACAGTTTCACTCAATTATTTGTTGCTTTAGAATATGTTTTGAATGAGGATATGAATGTGATTTGATTATGTTGATGTTAGACAATGAAGATCTGAGACTTGATACATGAATGAGATATTGAAGTACTAGTATGTGAATGTGACAAACTAAATACTTCTTGACATGATTGGTTGATTATGAGAGATGCATTCCATACATAAGTGCATGATCAGATAATGAGAGTTGTGAACTGAATAGCCACCGGAAATGAGTTTAAAGCTCTAAATATGATCCTTATATCCCCAACAAATAAGGGACAATATAAATGAGTCTAGTATCTACAATAGATACGTGATAGTTTAGGTACTCGGTCACAATAACTTAATAATTAGAAAAGAGTCACATGAGCATTTCATAAACATTTTAATAAGTATGTTCGATTGTTTGAAATGCAAAATTGTCTTACCCTTAAGTGAGAATGTGATATGTGATAACTTATACAAAATGCAAAGATGTGAATTATATGTTATATGTGTAATGTGTTACAAGAGTTGAATGAACCATTGATGATGGTTGCCTCATTGAGTTCACAAAACTCACCAAAATTACAACATTGATTTTTCAAGACCGAGAGAGGACTTTAGCTATTGAGAGACACTACAAGAAGTATAGTCTTGTACTTTTGCGATCTAGAAGAAATACCTCAAAGGTCAGCATTTGAGATTGGATTAGATAGATCTTTTTTTTTTGTATTTCCTCTTCCATATAGTGTATTTTATATTAGGATATGATGATTTACATATATGGATGTTTGGAAGATACATTGTATAAACATTTGGTTTTATGAAATGAAAGGAGAAATTTGGTTTAAAATATTATTTTTTTCCTGATGATGTCTTATAAGAGAATAAAGCATGATGATGCCATGATAAGTGAGTGTAGTGACTGCTCTAGCACGCCATTATCATAGGTTAAGTGCTGGGATGTCCTCGGGGTGTTCCGATATGTACCTACGATAGTGGGGACACTACAGTGGCATTATTAACCACTGAGTGGAGTATATTGCTACTATTAAAGGAGTGAAAGAAACAATTTGGCTTCGAGGTTTGGTGAAAGAGCTTGGTATACAATAAGATGTCCTTGTTATCTTCTGTAATAGTCAAAGTGTTGTGCACCTCACGAGAAATTATAAGTATTACTTTAAGACTAACATATTGATGTTTCGACACTACTTCATTTTGGATACTATTGAAGTGAGTAAAGTTCTTATTGAGAAGGTTCACACTACTGAGAACCTTATTGACATGTTGACCAAGCCACTACCTATTGCTAAGTTTAAGCATTGTACGGACTTAGCCAATATTTTTGATACTTGAGCGCCTTTTGGGGCTTAAGGCAAAGGGAGCTCCTACTTTCAGTCTTATGTCAAGGTGGAGATTTGTTGGGATAATGACCTAAGCCTTCAAGATTTTTCTCTCTCACACATATGGTTAACTTGTCAATAATTGTGTTGCTGTTGATTGCTGTCTTTCATATGAAGTTTTAATTTAAGTATGGCTTCGCCACAAAATCAGTTAGCTACTAGGAGTATGCATCCCAACTATTTTCAAATTCCTACTTTGTGTAGGTTTTCTACCCTAGGATTATACTTCTTATGTAAAAAAAATTTGTGTGCTTCTACTGTTTTTCCTTATTTACTTGATTGATTCCATTACTTCCACAACTACTAGCATAACACTTTTTATTTACACAAATATTTGTTTTCATTTGGGATGAATCTCAATAGTGTCTTCTGAGAATAAAATAGTAATATCAAAAATGAGTTTTTGTAAGTTCCTTTCCCTTAATCATTTGGTGATTTACACGTTGAATATTTTTGTAGCACTTAACAAATAGCTTAACATTGACATGGTGAGGAAACTCAAAACCACCAATCACCTCGATTATGCCTCTATGGGTTTTTGCATTTTCATTTCATTATTTGTTTTTACAAGTTTTCTTATCTTGTTTGTTGTTTCTTAGTGAGTTAGTCTAGATGGTGTTAGAGATGACGATTTGAAAATTTTGGGTTTTAATGCAGAATTAAATCTTACATTATTTGGATCAACATATGAAATGCAATTAAATCTAAAAAGTTTGAATATTATAATTATGATTAATTACATGAAATCTTTTTATAGTATTGCTACTCATTTTCTTTAAAGTTAGTTGACTTGATTTGAATTTTTTTTAGAGCATGGGAGATGGATTCAAGTTATGCTTTTAGTGTTTGGTTAGGTAGAGGAATTAGTCAAACAGAAGCCTAGGTTAACATTGGGTCGACTCTGCCGTTTCTTTGATTGGAAAAAGAGCCATATGAAAACAGTTGACATGGATTAGGATGGTAGACTTGCTTTGCATAATATGACAAATTTCTAGTCAACCATGTTGCGATACTGTTTATATGTAAGTTGGTCCTATCTTTATGAAATATGTGCAAGTGAAGTAAGGTACATCTCCTCACTCCACTCATAGTTATGATAAATGATAAAAAAAAAAGATTCAATTACGTTTGTGGATTTTTTGAATACGATCAAATTTGTTAAAAAAAGGATTTTGAAAAAAGTCATAAAAAAAAAACAAAAATTACAGTTGATAAACTCCCAAATAGAAAATTCTTCACAGAGGAAATCATTTTTCGTTCTATTCTACTTATATATGTGTATATGGGATATAATGTAGAAAGCTCAATAGATGCTTAGTTAAGGAATTAATCGACAATGAAAATTCAAAGATGTGGGAAGAAATATGTTGCATATGTGGAACTCCAAGACATAAAAATTGAGAAAATGGTAGAAGATAGTTAATAAAAATATGGCTATGTCAGTTAGAAGTTAAGAAGTTAGTTGAGGCTAAATTATAGGATATGACTGTTAAGGAGATAATGGTAAGTGATTAACTAAAATGTAAGAAGGTGGATAGTTGTAACAAAAAATTGTTTAAAGATGAGAGGACCATTAATTCACCAATACCATAGGAATGGAGGAGACACTACAAACAAACCAATACAATCACAATACTACAAAATCAATCTTTAGAAAAAAGAAATAATCAATAGCTTTTTTATATTACAGGCACCTTCGTTATATCGAATTATTTTCTATAGTTTGTGGTTCCTTTTTACAACAATTAATTACGATCTTCACTTGAAAATTCATTTCAATGTATTTTAATATTTTTGATAGCTTAAAATTCCATTTTCTAGGTTTCCTAAAGCCCATTTATATCATCAATAAGAAGTCAAGCACACATTTTAGGAGAATCACTTCCTGGCACGCTCAAATTTCATATTAACACCAAATAATTTGTCATGATCGATAGGAATACAATGTCAAGAACATGAAATCGAAAATAAATTTCTTTGCCTTTAGTCCTGAAGGAAAAAGTCCCTATAATTGTAGGAAATGAACACTTTGTATTCTCAAAGGTAGAAAATCTTAAGAAGGTAGGCTTGCCTTCAGTTAACTTTCTTACGGGCGAGAATCAAAAATTGTTGTAGTAGAATGACATTGTTTGCATAAATAAAATTCTAGAGTTGAAGTCTAATATGGCCTCCATGACCAATGCAATCAAAATATTGACAAAGAAGGTTTGCAAATTATTTGATGCTCTGATAAAAATTGTTGGAAAGAATTTATCTACTTTAGCAAAGCAAATCTCTAAAAGACTTGGGGGACATTATGCTCCTGATGCAATGGAAGTCAGAGAATATCGCCATCTTCTAGCAACTTCTTTTGTAGATGAAAGATACATCCCTCCATAAAAAAGAGAGGATATCCCTATAGTGCCTCCTCTCATTGATCTCGATAATGGATGACATGTAATCAGGCCCTAAATTCTTGATAGATTGGGATTTGGTGGGGAGGCCTAAGATAATGGACTATAATATAGTTTGTGAAGTAACATTGCATTTGTAAATTGCAATCCCATTATGCACTCTCCATAAATGAGGTTACTTGTTGATATGGAAGCTATTAGAGAAGTAGTTCAAAAATTGTATGGGCTTGATTTAGGAAAGCTTGGCCATTCAGAATTTTACAAGCCTTATCTTGAACAAATCAGGATAATCCTTATACTTGTGGCTATATAACTCCCAAATTAAACTTTTTTTCTATTAAAGATGGTCAATCCACCATTAAACACGTCATTAAATTCACCATACAATGTGGAGAATTAGCTAATTATAAAAACTTTAAGCTTAGACTATTTCTAGATTCATTAGCAGGAATTGCCTTTTTTTAGAACATTTTATTACCCAATTATTTCATCCTTGGTTTTTTTGGACTGAGCCTACAGTTAGTATAGCTGAATTGCCAAGGTTCTCTTAGAAGAGTGGTGAGACTGTTGACAAATTCATCATTCATTTCAAGAAAATGAGAAGTCGATACTAGATCTCACTTCCATAAATTAAATATGTGAATTTAACTCAAAGAGGGTTAGACATTGAATATGGAAGAAATTCCAAAGCATAAAATTTCACGACTTTTATGAATTGTTAGCATAAGTCTCTTAATAGAAGAACTCCTTATAGAAGAAGGTCATTATAAGAAGAATTCAGTAGGTAATAATACTAACGAGACAAATTCTTACGATTTGACAATAGCTGAAATCAACATGCTTGGAACTCAAATTTGCCCCTCTTTGGTACAAATCCTTGGAAGTTAAAAAGAAAATGTAGGCTCTATTAACTCATATTCAATACACCTTTAGCACCTCTAAAACGAAGGAGATCTTTGATTATTTAAAACAAAAAAATTAATCACCTTACCCCTAAAGCGTAGAATTCATATGAAACAAGAAATCAAAGGTAGAGATTATTCCAAATATCACTATTCTTGGAGCCATACAACAAATTCATTTTGGGGATTTCATAAATGCTAACACATTTATTATTTAGCACCCTTAGGGTGATACCAACTTTAGAAATTGAGGTATGTGGATTCTTAGACTCTTAAAAAATGTATAAATTTTAAGAAAAATTTATGAAAAAGAATTCACCCAAGTTTATAGGTAAAGATATGAACCTTAAATTATGAGTTATCAGCACAGACAACCTAGATTTATAGGGCCACCATTCCAATATTAGCAGCAATTAAAATGCCTAAAGAATTTGATACTTGTAATTTAAACTTAGAAAAGATAACTTTATTGACAAAGATCATAGCTACTATTGAAAAAAATAAGCCAACATGGATAGAGAAGTCAACTTTAAGAAAGTTAGCTCGTGTGAAACACTTTTTCTGTGAAGAAAGTACTATGGATCCCAATAATAAAAAGGGAAGGGTTGAAGTTGTCAGTGAAAATCAAGACAATACAAAAGAGATTAGTAGATTTTATAGGAAGTCAACTCGCTTTAAGAGTCAGGATGAGGATTCCAATGAATTCATCACAATCGAGGAAATTCCTATTCAAGTTTTAGGTACCGTTTCCTCCATAAAACTCTTGAATTCATTTGAAAAATATAGTGTAAAGAAAGTACAAACCTCTCATAAGAAAGGAGAGTGCACAGTGTTAGTACTGGGAACAGGACCAAGAACTCTAAAAAGGGTGGCATTAGAGAATCCAATCAAGATTATGACACAACATATAAAACCTCTATATATTAAAGCCTATATCAATACAAAACCAACTTCAAGAGTTATGTTTGACATGGGTTGGTAGTAAATATTATGCCAATTAAAATGATGATATCTTTAAGTAAAAATGATGCATATTTTGACCCAACTGAAGTATACATTGTCACCTTCAATGGTGAAACTACTAGAGTATGGGTAATTCTCCTTGTAAATATTATAGAGAGAGGACAAATTCATTATCAACTTTCTTTATTGTTAACAACCACGACAAATATTAAGTCTTATTGGGGCTAGATTGGATCCACTCTAATTATTGCATTATATCATTGCTCTATTAGCTTCTACTTTTATTGAAAGGAGATGATGTAGCACCCACTACCATAGGTGTTGGGCCCCGTTTCCGGAACCCAACCTCGAAAATATAAATCAAAAAATCAAGCGGCGAAAAAGAAATCAAAAGCAGAAGCGAAAGGCGAACAAAGCGAAAGAACGAAAATCGCAGCTCGAAAATGGGCCAAAAGCAAACGAAAAACAAATCGGATCAAAAGCTTTCGGAAACGAAAAGAAATCGAATTCTTAAAATGAAAGGAATCGGAAGCGCTTGCAGAACTAAAAGGAAATCGAAATCTTAATGAGCCATAGAAAATCGAAAGGCTCGGAAATCATAAAGCAGAAATAAATCCAAAGCGGAATCGAAGGAACGGATTTACAAAATCTCGAAATCAAATAAACCAAAACTGTTCAATCAAACTGAAGGACAAATTCCGACATCCGAAAATGTATACCTTAGAAAACTAGCGTTGGAAACTCAAGACTAAACCAATCCAATCCGGTATAATTTTTTTTTTCATTCTTTAATCAAAGCAAATTCAATTTCCAAAAGGGTATCCATCAACCCCACAACCACAATTCATTTTATGCTTCACATGCGAATCATAACCATCAATTTAAAAGTCTTATTTTCCCTTTGCCATCAAAACGCACTCATGTCTATATATCATCAATTCAAACCATAAACAAAGAGTACTTCAATATTTCAATTCCAGCAACACAATCATCGGACCTCCTGTCCAGAATCCAAACACAATCAAACACATTCATATGCCATAGCACTTCAATAATTCTCAATCATCAAATTCATCGGACCTCCTGTCCGGAATCTACACACAATCAAATCATAATCATATACAATCACAATCACATTCATCTCATCTACATACCATATACCATTCACATACCATATCCATACACAAATTTATATCTTAATTCCATACACAAATCCAGAATTCATTTACATTCCAAAATAAATGCACTATAAACTTTAATGGCATTTTCAAGCCACAATACAACATCAATTTCATAAACCAAAATACAAAGATACAAAAATCTCCAAAATACACAACATAAGCCTAAGCTC
>JAOSBK010032387.1:0-11458 GCA_027568895.1 Erythroxylum shatona | reverse complement strand
TGATTAAAACCTTGGACTTAAAGAGTTCTTTAAGGTTTATCATTTGAAACTTAGTGATTTTCACTCCCACCAAGATTATTTCGAACTATGATAGCCAAAGCTCATTTTTTAAGAGGATTTTGTCACATTTGATTATTGTCTTTAACTTTCAGATTTCTATTCCCAAAATCCAAAAATACTTTTTACACATTTCTCTTACAATTCATTCAATTTTGTTTAGTTTTCTAAAAGAACCAAAACCCACCCCTCCTTACTACTTTAGTTTGCATTTCATGACATTTAAGCTAGCTTAGGTCCATTTCATTAGGTTCCAATTAAGTGAGACGACCTGAGGTTGCATTCTGTATTGCAATCCTTGGAATTAAATTTTTGATTTGACCTCCAAGGGTAAGAACAAAAGGTTTCGAATCAATAGGCTTGGGTTTGCCCAATAACCCAACTCTGAAAAAGAAGGCCTAAGTCCTAATATGTTGGTTGAGGGATTTTTTCTTTAGTCTCATCTCTACTTGGATGGTATATATGTGTATATATCTCATATATTTAGATTATGGACAACTCAATCAAATTGAATCTATGTCCATAACCACCCTTAAAATGCATCTAATGTATATATCACACAAAGGAGGTTTAATTTAGGTTATGACCTAACTATGGATCAGAAGTTCATGATTCGATTCAACTTTTGAACCCAATTGGGTATGTAAAGCCCCCAAATTGTAGCTTAGTTGGAATGTTATAAGTTCATAAAAGTACATGTATGTTAGGTGTTAAAAATTGTGAGAGGATTGACAATTGCCTTTGACTTGAATTTTGGATTTAATGGATCCTACTTAGTAAATTGGAATTAATTGAGACCATTAGATAATTAAGGTATTAAAATGTACATTTGGACTAGGAAAATTGTCAAGTGGCAAGATAAGTTGATACGTGAAAATTGGAATGGTTAAGTCTATGAGTTAGTGACATTTGGCATAGTTGATGTATTGACATTTGGGAACATTGGTTGAGTGAAAAATGACCTAATTAAATTGTGATATTTTAACATGTTCACTAGCTAAGGAGAGGACATATGGCTTGTTTCTTTATGTGACAAGTGGCCCTAAAGCAAGATAAGTCATCTTCACATGGCATGACCTTATGCATTGGCTAGTTTCTGCTGTAACTCTTCCTTCTTTGCTCATTCTCTCCACCAAAACTCTCATTTCCTCTCAAATTCTAGAATTTTGTTTGAATTTGGATCATCTTCACTTGGAATCTTTGTAAGTTATTGTATCAAGAAGCAAGTTTTGCTATTTTCTGTGTTATTGTTATGTCGGTGTTGAAATTTGCACCTTAGTTTAGGAGTTACTTGGAATACTAGTTGGCTTGATTCTTTGGAATTGTTCTTTGAAGTTAAGAATGTAATGGAGTTTTAAACTTGATAGCTTGTATTATTACAAGCTTTATGATAACTAAATTGGTATGAAATATGTGTTAAATGAATGCTGGAAAAATGATCCTTGTATGATAACTTCTGGTTTGGTTTTGATGTGTGGAAGATATTGATTTGTAAGTTACTTATTGAATGATTTTTGAATGATTTTTGAATTATTTTGGACAAGAATTTGATGAGGTATTGAAGCATGAATAAGGTAGAATTGAAGTGAAATTAATAGACTTTGCTGAAGGTGTGTCGAATGGAAATAAAGAAGTCAAGTTTTGAAAACAAATTAGAGGTTGTGGGTAAGTGAACTTTCAATTCACTCATCCCATGATTGTGGGATTATAAGGCTTATTCCCATGGTTGTGAGAAGTCCTTAGTAAGTAGAAAATGTTGAGTTTAGACAATTGTTGGACTTTATAAGGTTAAGGTACTTAATAATGGTTTAAATGGACTTAATTGAGCCTAAAAATGAACCTAGTTTGATGTAGAATAGTTAATTTAAGGTTAAATAAGATTTGAATTTTTAGTTCAAGTAAAAAGATAAGAAAGTTGTTATTTGATAACATAGTATCTAATTTTGGAACTTATAAGTTATTAAAGGAATGAAGTTTATTTATGAATGGTAATATGATTTAAAGAACAAGACTAATGTGTTAGTTATAAATGTTTGTGAATTAGAACTTGTTTGAATGCATGTAAAGTGTAATTACTTAATGCATCCATTGGTGAATTATTACAAATGCTTATGCTTATAAGGTATGATAAGTTTGTTCAAGTGAAAATGAATGTGTTCAGTTTGGGCATAAAGAAATGAATACACACTTATACATTATTTCACTGTCATGTGACTATAATATTATGATATCAATTGGCTGAGGAGTTTGATAATTGGGACTATATGAGAAGTGCTATCTAATTATGTGAATATACATAATGTGTGATGACTTAATACTTTTAGTGATGCATTATTGCTCACGCTTGTATCTGTAAGGTATGATAAGTTTGATCATATGTCAATGAATACGTTCAACTAGAGAAAAATGAAATAAAGTCATACGTTACATATTACATTATTTGCTTGTGATTTTGAAATCTAAAATGGATTATTTTAAAATTTTTATATCCTAATCATGGGTAAATAGGCATGCCTAAAAGGGTCTGCAACTGCTCTTATAACCAGACACTATGTAACTAGACACTTTGATGTCTTCTGTGCCAGACACTTTGGTGCCTTTTAATTTTAGACACTTCTACATCTTTTGTTTTAGAGACTTAAGTCTCTTTTGTTTCAGATACCAAACATGGGTACTTTCTGTTCTGGTCCCATTACCCACTTCTATAAAAGGGATTAGTAGGTTAACATGCTTTGTATTCTTATATATGTTTAATTTTGATATAAATAAGTTCTAATCTCATACAAGATAAGCTCTGATTTGACACAAAACATATTCTAATCTAATACAAGTCATATTTTGATCTGAAAGGATTATATCCTGTTTTAATATTCAATTCTGATACTTGTACATTCTATTATGAAATTTATAAGTTTTGTTCTAATGCAAGAATGTTCTAGATTGATGAATCATTTTTTTAGACAAAATGTTTTGATTACTCTATAATATGAACAATTAAAGATTATTGTGATATGATTTTGAATCAGTATATATGAATGTTAGATGACTGTTAGAAACAGTAACCGTATTATATCTTGTTTAGTTATTTCCCTACTATTCTTTATGCTTAGCATGTTGGTTTTGCCTCTGTGTAGGCTTTCGTAAGAACTGGAATAAAGACTATCGCAGTGACCAAAAAAAATGTGTTCTATTTAGGAAGTTGTTTGTTTACGTTTTTAAGTTATATTAAATGTAATAAGACATATTGTATTTTGATGTAAATGGTATGTCATAACCTTAAAAACAAGTTGGCTTTTGAATTTATGGCATATTTTATGTCAAGCATAATATGTATGATATGTTCTGCTTATAAAATAACATCTAATAATATGTAATGTATGTTGCTTGAGTTTTCTAGAAATGCATTTAAGGGACTGTCTGGTATGATTTGGATTATTTTGGTTTTGTTTTGTGTAGCATCTGCATATCCTCCCAGGTGGTGTGTGTAGGTGTTACATATTTTGGTATCAGAGCATGGTTTAGGCGATTCTAGTTTAACTAGCACCTAACTATTGCTTATACGTAGATATAAGAGTTGTGTTTGGCCTAATGTGGTTTGTCCCATATTTTGGTTTTAGATTTAAGTATGGAAAGATCTCATGAGGCTGCTGAGAGTAATACTCCTACATAATCTCTTCTGTTTATATTTGGACCCTCTGGGGTAAACTGAGATAAATGATGATCTATCAGAGTGTGAGAAAATGAAAGTTTGTTCTAATATAGGATATACTACATGGTTCGATATGTTGGACATAGAGTCAGTGTATTTGTATTCGTGGTTATATTAAGGAATATGAGATTAGTATTATGTTGTGGTTGTATACCTTTGAATAGATATGGAAGTAAATATATTTTTGCAGATTTGACAGAGAAAAGAATAGAGAAGTAAGTAAAAGTGATGGGATTTAAAGTTTGCAAGAAAAGTTGAAAGAAAACAAAAAAATTTATTACCTAAAGAGGTTGAACTTGGAACTGGAATGGTTGTTTAGGTATCATGTTGAAAGTTTGTGATTTAGTATAAGGTTATAACATTTGGTTTGATATTAGAACTTCATGATGGTTATGTGTCTTATATTTCTGAATTAATTGAGAACATATATAAGTAAGATGAAATAAATGATAGTGATATATATGGAAGTCCTCAAGATTAAGTTGATCAGTTATTGTGAGTGTACATTTGATAATGTGATTGCTTTGGTGAATGATGTTACGGTGTCCATATGTATTATATGCTAGGATATGATAGTAATTGAGGTCAAGGTATCGTCAACTTAAGATATTAATTAGTAACCTTTTGAAAATAAATCTATAGAAGAGATGTGATGATCTTGATGGTACATACCAAGGCATAAGAGTAAAAAACCATGCCTATCGCTTCACTGAGTTTGAGTATATAAAACATTCTGATTATCTGAGATATGATAGTAAATGTCCTTGTTGAAATAATATGAATAGTTGAAGAGCAACGAAGAACATAGTTGACTGATAAGGATTTCGTGAACATCTTGTATAAGAAATCTCACTAAATTGTATCATATAGATCAAATGTTCCATTTCTAGGAACGAATAAGTATTAAACAAATCAAATGTGAATATTGGAGTCAGATAAGTATCAGGCTCAGGCACAAGAAGATGAATATACTATAGAGAGTGCATGTACTTTGTTTGTTGTAAAGTATCCAAACTATATTATTAGGTTCTTGACTATGAGATGACACTATCGCAATTGTTAGGAGGACTTAGATCCTCAAAGTATCATATGCCAGAATCTTTAGGAGGTATAAGTTAGATTCGATGTATGCGTACAATGATTATTAGACTAGTATGATAACTTATCAGTTAGCTCTTCCTAAAGAATTGGTTGAGTTGCATGATGTGATTCATGATTCTATGTTGAGAAAATATCGATATGATGATATACATAAGATTCCTATGCAAGAAATTCAAGTACAACTAGATTTGACTTATGAAGAAGGGTCTGTATCTATTTTAGGCAAAGAAGTCTGACAACTCAGGAACAAACAAATACCTTTGGTTAAAGTACTCTGGCAACACTATGGACTTGAGGAAGCAACATGAGAACCAGAAGAGACCATGAGGACTCAATATCATCAACTATTTTGAAATTATTTTAGGGGGGAGAATTTTAAGGCCCCAAATTGTACCCTAGTTGAAATGTTACATGTTCATAAAAGTACATGTATGTTAGGTGTTAAAAATTGTGAGATGATTGAGAATTGCATTTGACTTGAATTTTGGATTTAATGGATCCTACTTAGTGAATTAAAATTAATTGATACCATAGAGAATTGAGGTATTAAAATGTACATGTGGACTAGGAAAATTGTCAAGTGGTAAGATAAGTTGGTATATAAACATTGGAATGACTAAGCCTATGAGTTAGTGACAACATTTGGCAACATTGGTTAAGTGATAAGTGGACTAATTAAATTGTGACATTTGGCAACTTTATAGAAGAACTTGTGTGCTAGCTAGGGAGAGGACATATGGCTTGTGTCTTTATGTAACAAGTGGCCCTAGGGCAAGATGAGTCATCTTACACATTGCAATCAAGGGAGAGTATCATGTGAAGAATTTTATTTCATTCCAATGGGAGAAATATAATTAGAATGCAACCTAAACCATTTGGTGAATTATGTGATTTATTAGCTGGAAAAGGTATGCTTCAGCCCACTGTATATGCAACTGTTGACGAACAAGTAGCGAAGTTTCTATACATATTAGGGCATAATGTTACCAATTGATAGATTAAGTTCTTTTAGAGTCAATCTGGGGAAATTATAAGCCACCATTTTCATAGCGTTTTGAAAGTAGTTATACAACTAGAGGATATGTTTCTAAGACAACCTAACGCATTAGAAACCCCATCAGAAATATTGAACAGTAGTAGATTCTACCCATTTTTTAAGGTGATTTTCTTTTATTAACTTACTATAATTATATTAAACACAAATAATATTTGAGAATAATATACTTCAATGTCAGAATTGTGTTGGTGCAATTAATTGTACACATATCCATGCAAAAGTACCTACTTGAGATGCTCGTAGATTTCTTAAGAGAAAGGATTATCTAACACAAAATATGTTGTGTGCTTGTTCTTTGATATGAAGTTTATGTATGTATTGGCTAGGTGGGAAGGAACAGCATCTGATTCACAAGGCAGTTCTTACTTAAAATTCCCCAAGATAAAAATAGGGCTCAAACTTTATTAACTAATAAATGTCATCAATTACAATTTCGCATAATTTTATTTATGATAGGAAAATACTATCTTGTTAATGCTCGATTCATGTTGAGAAGTGGACTTATTACACCATATAGAGGTGAACGATATCACTTGAAAGAATATTTAAGGAATCCTCCATGAAATGCTCGTGAATTATTCAATCATCGACATTCATCATTGCGTAACTTTATCAAAAGGGCATTTGGTGTGTTGAAAAAATGGTTCCCAATTATATCATCCACCATAGAACCATCATATGGTATTTCGACTCAAAAAAATTATTATGGCTTATGTCATTCTGCACAATTTCTTGATTGATGCAGATCCTGATGATCTATTTCTTAATGAACAATATGATGGAGGGGAAAATGATAACCAAGATGGGTATGAATATGATGACGAAGATGATGCACACAGTGGTGAAATTATAAGAGATAACATACCTACTCATATGTGGGCTGATTATACTTTAGGATAGATATTACCACATCCCAATTAATTTATGTTTTCCATGAATTTATATTACTTTAAAAATATGTACTGGCTACTTGTATCTAAATATGATGTTGTTTATTAATGTTGTTAATGTTTGCACATCCAATTATGTCTCTGTAATGCTTATTCATTATTCTGGCCTTTTATATTATTTGGAAATTTTTGAAGCTTCAATTTTGTGCATGCTTTTGATATAAATTTCAGATTTTGTAGTTAAATCTGTAGCATAGAAAATGCCACCCCAAAGAGAGTCGTGCTTTTGGAATCAAGCTATGGATGATGCTTTAGTTGACGCATACTTGTACCAGCATCGACAAGGCAATTGGGTTGGTGGGACTTTCACTACGCATGCACTTGATACAATTGAAGCTAAACTAAAGAAAATTTTTCTAGATAAAAGAATCGATAAGGAAAAAAATAAAAAAAAATCAAAACAAGAATATTAAGAACAAGTGGAGTAAGTGTTTTGATTTATTTTCAAATGAAGGCAATGGATTTGCATGGAGTCCATTAACAAATATGTGACTGCTGAGCCAGAAGTGTGGGAGGCATTGATCCAGGTGAACTTGTTTATTATTTTGTTGGAAAAAATCTGATATATGCTGTGATTTGGTTGATTCATTAATAAGTTATTTTATAGCAGGTTAAACCAAAGGCTGCTGAGTGGAGATAGGAGCCTTTTCATAACTACGAGAAGATGGTAGATACTTATGGATGTGATAAAGCAACTAGCGAGCATGTTGAAACAACACAGGAGATAGAAAGGCGCATCATTTCTATCGATAGTGGGTTTTCCAACACCATGGATGAAAATGATTGACATATGGACTCAGAATGACTTAAGTTTTGAAGATATTGTAACGATAGATGGTGATCGCACTGAATCTCCAATGGGAATGCCAACTCATTCATAAAATGCAAACCCAAGAACATCACAAAAAAGGAAAAACAAGTCAAATGATGGTGAAGATGTAATCAAAGATGACCTTCAGATAGTTGCAGATGCTATTATAAAATCAACTTCACTATTAGTTAAACCACCTCCCATTTCAGAAGACCTTTATAATCATTTGGTAGAGTTGGGACTGGAAGGATCAAAATTGTATGAAAGCTATCTTTTCCTTGTTTGTAGTCCTAATGAAGTTAGGACATTACTTGGTGCACCAATAAATATTCAGAAGAACATGTTGGATTTTATGATGTCTTCTTAATTAAAGATAGGTGTAATATATGTTGATGACTTGGTATTAGGTCCTTTTCCCTCTACTCAATGTGTACATTTTCTCAGATATTTTTATATATTTTGTGGATGAATTTATGACGAAGCCATGTAACTGAGGAAACTATAAGAAATTTAATGAAAGGTGTTTATAGTTATTTTGCACAAATGTATAAGTATTCCTTTATGCACATCTATATATGGAAAATATGCATAATGCATGTTCAATGACAATCCTGAGTATCTTATTATGATTTTTATCACTATATCTTTCATATATCAAAAACCCTTATAAATATCATTTGCATTCAAAAACCACCAAGTCATAGGCGTGAAACATCATGCATACGGAAACAAAAATAATAGAGACCAATAACAAAGTAAAATTAACAGAACAGAGTAACAAGCTCCTAAACAAACTCAACAACTTGTCCTATTCTTAAAGAAACTTAACAACCAAGCTTGCACGTAAACTCTTCCTAATTTTCACGTGAAAGATCAACCTATACCTAAGAACACATATACATGGCCACCAAGAACCCAATGTCACGTGTGCATGGCCCATGTAACTCCATGCAGACGTTTCATATATATTTTCATCAATTTTCATAAACTTTTGCATATCCAAACTAGAACTTGTTTCATAATATTTTTGAACAATTCCTAGTTCATAAATCCATCATCTAATTCATTCATCACCGAAACTACACTTCTCTAACCTCACATACATGTATTCATTTACACAGTAAAACATCATTAAAAGCCACTTACTTGTTTCGACAAAGTCTCTAGTAGTGAAAGTGAATATGAGATGTTTCTGGATATTTGGTGTTAATTACGGTTTTTAATTTATTTAATAATATGTTGAGCTGGAATAAGAGTCAGAAATAAAAGTTAGATGAAGAACACAAGGAAAAGTTTTGATCATCTTTTCATCTTTTCATCATATCTTGTTCTCCTGACCTCCAAATGACATGGGACTTGAACCATTAGATTTGAAACACGTTGTTCTACATCTCAACAAAAAATTATATCCATCTAAAATCAATTGTGTTGGACCCCACCCCCCACCCGTAGGTGTTTGTGGGTTATACCGCGGCGAGCTTGTAAAAGCAACAAAACCTTGAGGTTGGGTGTTCGAATCCCAACCAAAGAGGACAATACTGATTAAGGTTGGATGCCGCGATATAACCCGCAAACACACGTCGGGGTATAACCCCCAAACACCTACGGGTGGGGTGTGGGGTCCAACAATAAAGCTTTTGCTATGACGCAAACAGTGGAGAGGCAAAAGGCAGTGAATTCCAACCACGCCAGTAACCTAAATATGGCTATGATGGTAAGACAAACCAACTTCAACACCAAGAAAGGTGGAAGAAACACTATAAAGACATTCAATAAGAAGGAAGACAAGTATTGTGAAAAATGTGACAAACTGGGACATACCATCGAAACCTGCTTTAGGATCCATGGAGTGCCTGACTGGTACAAAGAGCTAACCAGCCAGAAGAACAAAGCAAACCTTATTGCAACTGCTGATACTCTTGCAGACACTCCACACAAATTCAATGAGCAAAATGAGAGAAATGGACAGATCTCACAAGGCTTGGCCACCTTCATTCAAGTGGACATATCAAAAGCTTTTAAAGGAAAGGCCAAGGGTGAGGTAAAATTTGGCGAGCTATCAAATTTTGCAGGTAATAGCATGAATTACAATAATGGTCATAATGTAGAAAATGAATGCATGTGGTTGTTTGATTTAGGTGCTTCATCTCACATGGTCACAGATCTTATTTTTTGCAATAAATATGAACCAAACAACTTGTATGAACTAGTAACACTACCAGATGGCACAAAGCAACATGTGAAACACGTATGTGAAGCCTCTATTGGAGTCAAAATTACCTTTGATGAAGTCCTACATATCCCTAACTTCTTCAAGAATCTACTCTATGTGCACAAACTCACAACACAAAATGACATTGCAGCTATTTTCATATCTAATAAATTGTTTTTGTAGGACCTACAGACTACAATGTCATAGCTGTTATCAAGGCCAGAAGTGGGTTGTATGAGCTGACAAAGGAAAACTTAATACCTCCAGGAACCTTAAGATGAACCTCCCTAGATTTCTACCAAAGCCAAAATTTTGTGTTTAGCGTTGTTGTTTCTGTTAATACCTGGCATAGTAGACTGGGGCATGTTTCTGAGGAAAAGATGCAACATATCAATGAAATCAAAGGTTCTAAATCTGATTTATTGAATTGTCAAATCTGTCTTATAGCAAAACAACGTAGGAAGCCTTTCCTTAAACACAAAATACAAAAACCCTTTGAAGTCTTACATATGGATATATGGGGGCCTTACAGGGTACCTACCCTAGTTGGATCTCAGTTTTTCCTAACCATTGTAGATGACTACTCTAGAGCCACCTGGACCTTTTTACTCAAGCACAAGGACAGAACATATCCTACCATAACACAATTCATCCAATCCATAGAAAAATAATATGATGCAAAGGTACTTAGAGTCCAAACAGACAATGGGAAAGAGTTCATAAATTATGAGTGCAGAAAGCTCTTTGAGGACATGGGAATAATGCATCAAAAAAGCTGTCCATACACTCCACAGCAGAATGAAGTGGTGGAGATCAAACACAAACACCTATTACAAATCACAATAGCCCTACTGTTTACGGCAAACTTACCAAAATCATACTAGGGAGAAGCTCTTCTCACTGCCACCTACCTCTTAAACAGAATTCCCACCAAAGTCCTGCAATGGCAAACCCAATATGAGAAGCTACACCAAAGAAAACCAACCTATACACACTTGAGAGTTTTCGGGTGCCTATGCTTTGCCTTAGATAAAACACCTAACAAGACAAAGTTAGACCCTAGATCCTTGAGGTGTATTTTCCTAAGATACATGCCGGATTACAAAGCTTACCAAGTCATGGATATTAACACAAAGACGATCTTCAGTTTAAGAGATGTCACCTTCCATGAAAATACCTTTCCTTTTGCAAATACAACTACAGCCCCTGAACCTAGCCCATTACCCGTTTTTCCTTCACATCACAGCAGACGATGATGGTATGCAAATAGTAGCACAAGAAGACATGCCAGGGTTGCCAAACACACAAAGCATTGAACACACACCAGAACTTACAGAAACACAACCATAACTAGACATTGCCATCAACCAAGACACAACTACAGATAACAATATGAGGAGAAGTCAAAGAATCCATACCACACCAAAATTGTTGGCCCCCAAATTTTTCTTGATAAATAAGTATGATTTATATTAATTATGAGATCTTTATAAAAGTTTGTGGAGTTAATTATTATGTTGATGTTAGAAAGATTATATGATATAAGTTGATTGAATTAAAG
>JAOSBK010032386.1:0-11462 GCA_027568895.1 Erythroxylum shatona | reverse complement strand
TTATTATTATTGTTGTTGTTGTTGTTGTTGTTGTTGTTGTTGTTGTTGTTGTTGTTGTTGTTGTTGTTGTTGTTATTGTTATTAATTTTAATTTTAATTTTAATTATTATGATTTATTCTTATTTTTAATAATAATAATTATAAATTTTCTACTTATTATTATTATTCTTATTATTATTAATTTTATCAATTAATTTTATTCTTATTATTAAATTCCTTATTATTATTATTGTTGTTGTTGTTGTTGTTGTTATTTTTGTTGTTATTATTCTTATTATTATTAATTTTATTAATTATTTTTATTTTATTCTTCTTTTATTATTAAACTCTTTATTATTATTAAATTTTTTCTTCTATTATTGTTGTTGTTGTTGTTGTTGTTGTTGTTGTTATTATTATTATACAAAATTATTTTTTTCTTATTATTATTACTATTATTAAATTCCTTATCATCATCATCATCATCATCATCATTATCATCATTATTATTATTGTTGTTGTTTTTATTGTTGTTGTTGTTGTTATTATTATTATTATTATTATTATTATTATTATTTATTATAAATTTTTACTTATTATTATTTTATTATTATTAATTTGATTAATTATTTTATTCTTATTTTTATTATTAAGAGAAGAAGTGGAAGAAGGATAAAGTTGTATTGGATAAGAATAGTAATTCTTGGAATAGATAAAGATAGATAATGATTGGTATTAGCTATTCCTCAAAGTTATAGAATACATATTCTTGATGATTAGTTATTATGTGTTTGTTTGTAACCAAACATAAATTTAAGGAATGGAATAGGAATAGGAATATGCCAGGAATAGAATATCTATTCCATTGAACCAAATAGGCCGTAGTCTTTAGTTCAGAAAAATTATTTGACCATATGATGTTGCAAGACAGTTCTTCATGTCTGATTAATTGATCAACTTTTACAAAAAAAAAACATATATTGTGACCTTCATTTGTTATAAATAGAGAGGGAGGAAGAAAAAAGAAAGAAAACAAACACATATTATCTCCATTTTTTACTGATGTGATTAATAGAGAAATATATATGGATTAGAGTCCAAAGGCATATGGTTTGTCCAGGTATCTACCAAATAATTGCTTCATTTGCCATATTAGATCTAAGTTATACGAGTTGTGAGAACGTAGTTACTAAGTTAAGACTTCCAAAAGATTAGGCATTTACTGCTCTTCTTGAAAAGGATGTCTTGTCAATAGAACAAAACATTGGCACATAGCAAAGTGATGAATTACCTATCTTCAACAACAAAAGGCAGGGAAAATCGAGTACACAAGCACAACAACATTATGTAAATTACCCTTTTAATCATCTGTCCTATATATCATAGTTTAACATCACACTAAGTAGGAGCTTCCCTCGAGTCTTACGGGGCGCTTGGTTCACAGAGGATATGAATATAGTGAGGAATGAGAATGTATATAATCATTATAATTATAATGGTTGGTTAAAATGGAGGAATGATTACCATTATCGTTGATGGTGGTTGGTTTGTTAAAAATCTTGAGAAATAAAAATTTCTTTTATATCAAATTTTAATATATTTTAATTAATTATATTTTATGCACCCTATTTATAATGACAAAATGTTTAAAATCAAGTATATTATGGTATTTCATTTCCAATAGCTCTTGAAGAAAAAAATACTCCAGTATTTTCTTGCATCAACATATCATTAGTTACTTAATATCCTCAAAATATAGTTTAATAATCCAAAATATTGTATAATTCATGGACATAACCATAATATCCACCATTCCATTGTTATAGTAAAATCAAGTAACATAGTTTAATACAATTTACATTCCTCTGATAATGTAATTGATGTAAAATATTTGTCATATATACAATACCTTAACCAAAAGCCTTCAATTGATGCAAAATAACTAGGTTAATACTACAAACATTGTTTACATCATAACTACAAAAAACCCAATGAATACAAAATAACTTGGTTAGGCAATATCAATTACATCATAAGTTTTTAATACTTATAAAAATATTAATATGCTTCCTCGAGTGATTCATAGACTAGAAGATGGATAGAGGAATCTAAGTACAAAAGACTTTTTAAAATGACTTGGCAAAGCAAACAAAACCTGAACTTTAGCAAGATCATTACAGAATAACACAGTTGCCTTACTAACATCCATTTGAGATATGCCAATATTAAGAACCTCACTGATGAGCTCGTGCATCTTCTTATTAGTTAGGGAATCAGATTTAAATTCCGCAATAAAACTTTTGTAATAGCTACATAGTATGAGGCCATTTGTTCGCAAATAGACTCAAACTTAACTGTGAAACTGTCTAACCTTGACTCAATAGTATTATGAAGTGCTGATGGTTTTTTTTTTTGTAACAACTTTCCTTTCTTAGTAACAGGTTTTTTTGCCTTTTTTATTCTATGGCTGCTTGAAGGAATAGCCAAGGATCCTTGTGTATCAGATACCACAACAAGTTCATCTTCATTGTCTGATGAAGAACACATTGTCATATTCTTTGGGCTATTAGCCTTAGCACTTGCTTCAGCTATATCCTCAACTTTGAGTCCCGTCTCTCTATCTTTATCCCACATCATGTTCAATTTCTGCACAAGATGGGAATTTAAAGTTCAACATTCCAATTGCATTCATGTGATTTTGTAAAAAAGAATTACAATAAGAAGAAGATTAAAAACGTAATAACAAGAAAATGTTATAATTATGAGAAAAGAAACTACTAAAATAAGAGTTCAATCAACTTTTGAGTTAGATGTCCTTACCAAGCACCATTCATCAAACCATTGTTTCTTACAATTGATCTTGTGCTGAACATCATCCTACTGATGGCCACTTTGTATACACATTTCAGAAATTGGATTGTACATGTTTCTTAACCATTTAATCTTAGAGTCAATGTGGGGATCGACTTCCTTATCAAAAATGGGAATCTTGCTTAGCAACTTCTTGTGCACTACAACTATATAATTGTTCTTAAATCCCCCATCTACTTTCTGTTGGCCACCCCGCCCTTGAGAGTCACGAGCTCGACGTCTTAAGTGATATCTAAACGCGTATTCCACAAGGATGGTGTGCCCCCACTAAGACAAACTCCAAAACAACTTACACTTACTATTTTCGAACAGATGTTGATCCTAAAAATTTGCACCAACCTTGGAACACTTAGCATAACAGTCAATTGGGATATCGGTTTAAGATCCTATTAAGGCGATTTCCAAGGAGGGCTTTGAGATTTAAAACTTTGAGGAATACTTTGAGGTCTGATTCTATCTTCAGAAGGACTAAAAATGAAACTGAAGGTAGACGAAGCAAAACACAGACGAAGTAAAATACAGAAGAAGATGACGTCATCATAACAAAACATAGAAGAAGATGACATCATCATAGAAGAAGCAAAAGGTAGAAAAAGCAAAAGACAAAGGAAGTGAGTTGGCAAAACACAGAAGATAGCAAAATATAGAAGAAGTTCATAAACAGTAACCCATAAGAAGTTTATGAACAGTAACCCAGAAGAAGCAAAAGAAAGAAGAAGTGAGTCAGCAAAACACAGAAGAAGACGCGTCAGCAAAACACAGAAGAAGACGCGTCAATAAAACACAGAAGAAGACACGCCAGCAAAACACAGAAGATACAAAAGGCAGACGATACAAAACACATAAGATACAAAAGATAGACGAAGCAAAACACAGACGATACAAAACATAGAAGAAGATGACATCATCATAACAAAACACATAAGAGGATGATATCATTACAGAAGGAGCAAAAAGACAGAAGGAGCAAAACCCAGACGAAGATGCAACTTTACTCTTGAACATCTTTTCTTATAAGGGTCCTAATTTTAAGCTTGAATGCCCAAATTTCTCATATCATATATCACTGGAAAGCTAAAAGAGAGACCTACAACTTTACAGAAGACACAATTGCCTAAATCAGCCTAGATTAATCCAAAATTTTCCTCCAAAGTCAGAAAATGAAAAATTTTCCTTTATTAAACTTGAAAAAATTTCATATGCACAAACATGAGAGAGTCATGAGTAAAAATGCAAACGTATTCTATTTGCATCAAAAGATAAAAGTTTTACAATGCTTTAGTGGGCATTTCAAGCTGCAAATACATTAATAGATCAAAATTCCAAAATATAAAAGATACATGAATCATGATTTGCTCAAAATGCAACTAAAGCCTTGCTTTACAAAACTTGCTTCAAATACAAAAATAATCAAAACTAGGAGTGCTGCCTTGCCCTTTTGACCTATTCAATATCCTGCTCATCACCTGAATGTGTGGGAGGAGAGTGGGGGTGAGCTTAAAGCCCGTGGGTAAAAATTTTATAATTTGTAACAAGCAAAAAATAAGTCCTTTGTAATGCAGAAATTCATGTGTATGTAAATCATGAATGCATCACTCATATCAACTTGTCATGAACACATAAACATGTCAAATGGTTTGGGTAAGTCCAAAACATGACGCACTATACATTCCCAATATAATAGTCCTGTGTAGTCGTGAATTCTTGAGGGAGTCCTTGAAGGACCTCCGTGCCATTAACGGGCAGGCGGAAAAAGCCTATACTTGGGTCAACGTGCATGTGACGGTTCTTGAGGGACTACCACAAACCCACATAACATATAGATTTCAAAATCTTGAAAACTTGATGCCCAAAATGGCACAATCTATTGAAAACTTGTTTTTCACATGCTTGTTATATCTTATAAACCTTTTTCAAAAGTATGGTTTCAAAATCATGCATCATTTCAAAGAATTATTTTAAAAACAACTTTTCAAAAATCATCACACAAATCGGGTATAAGCATGTAGCACAATCTTACAGTATAAAAAAAACATTAAACGCACATGAATGAGGTAGTTACAAAATTATTTACTGTCATTTCTTGATAGAAAACTTTTGTTGGCTTATTACCAACTATAAAAGTGAAACCATCTTGAAGTCCTTGTTTATGTGTTGTTCTAATATGTCTCTCCTCTTGCTACTCCTGTCTTTCTCGATTCCCTTTTTAACAAAAATAAAATTCCCAAATCAATGGAAATTTTTAGATGAGAACCCAAAGAAACTAATGTATAAGTTGATCCTAGAACCCTTTAACCCATGTACTTTCTCAGCTCTTGACACCAAAACCCCTTCCAAAATCCGAAACCTTAAAATGCTCTTACCTCAAATCTTCTCCAAATGAAGAAATGCTTAGTTTAAAAGAAGGCTCTTATCTTCCCCTATATTTTTCCCTTCTTGATCACTCTCAAAATTCCTTTTGAAGGTTAAGCAAAATCAAGACCTAGCTCAAAACTCCTTTCTCCCTCTAAACCCACGACACCCTCTCTACCTTCTTTCTTACTTTTGTGCTTTCTCTATTCTGTTCTTCCTCACCACGTTTTGACCTTTAAAAAAAATACAAGCCAATAAATTCCTCTTCCCATTTTTGGCCCTCTTTCAAAGTTTTAAAGCCTTCCTACTTAAGGGATCTCCCCAAAATACCCCTTATGCAACTTATCACTTTAACTTTTAATTTAATTCACCTATGTAACATAATCTCATTAACTTTAACATGCTAATCATTTCTAACATACACTAATCTAGCAAGATCTCAAAATTTATCTAATCATGTTTATTTATCAAGAAAAATTTTTTTGGGGCCCAACAATTCTCCCCCTCTTAAAGAATTTTGTCATCGAAATTCTTACTTGAGTCATTGAAGAGGTGTGGATACTTTTTCCTCATGGCATCTAAGGGCTCCCATGTGGCCTCTTCTATGGAAAGGTTTCTCCACAGGACTTTGACCAGTTGAACCGTCTTGTTCATGAGGACCTTTTCCTTGGTGTCTAAGATCTCTACTAGAATCTCCTCATAACTTAGATCATCTCTCACCTGAACCTCAGTAGTCTGAATGATATGGGAGGGATCTGATCTATACCTCCTCAACATGGAAACCTGAAAGATGTCATGTATCTGTGACAATTCTGGTGGCAACGCCAACCTATAGACTAGTGGCCTAATTCTCTTGATAATCTCATAGGGACCCACATATCTTGGACTCAACTTGCCTTTCTTGTCAAATCTCATGACTCTCTTCCAAGGAGACGTCTTAAGAAATACTTTTTCACCAACTTTATACTCCATCTCCTTTCGGTGTGCATCAGTATAATTCTTCATCCTATCCTGTGCCGCTTTAAACCATTGTTTAACCAGATTGACCTTGTCAACTATCATCTGGAGTAACTCTAGCCCTATTAGTCTCCTCTCTGCTTCCCCATCCCAACATATCGGAGTTCTACATTTCCTTCCATACAATGCTTCATAAGGAGCCATCTGAATGCTTGAGTGGTACGAATTATTATAAACAAATTCGACCAATGGTAAATGTTCATGCCAAGCTCCTTTGAAATCCATCACATATGCCCTAAGTATTCCCTCAAAGGTCCGAATGGTCCTCTCAGATTGACCATCAGTCTGGGGATGAAAAGTCATGCTAAAATTCAACTTAGTTCTCAAAGCCTCTTGTAAACTTCCCTAGAATCTCGAAGTAAATCGAGGATCCTTGTCAGAAACTATAGAATCTGGAACCCTATGCAATCTCATTATCTCATCAATATACTTCTTTGCTAGAACATGCAGAGAATCAGTCTGTCTGATTGCCAGAAAATGAGCTGACTTCGTCAACCGATCCATAATAATCCATATGGCATCATGCTTCCTACGGGTCTTAGGCAAACCCATCAAAAAGTCCATAATCACTCTTTTCCAGTTCCATTGAGGAATGGACAATGGCCTTAACCTGCCTACAGGTGCCTGGTGTTTAGCTTTGACTTGCTGATACACTAGACACTTACTAACATATTCCGTTACATCTCTCTTCATGCCTTTCTACCAGAAATGCCCTTTCAGATCTTTGTACATCCTAGTGCTACCTGGGTGCATAACATAAGGCGCATTATGTGCCTCATCCAGTATCTCATCTTTCACCTCGTCGACATTCAGGATACAAAGTCTATTCCCTACAACCATAAGTCCGTCATCCCTCACTACCACTTCGGATTTCTTGCCATTTTGAATTTCTTCTCGGAGCTTACTCAATTCTGCATCATGTGCTTGTAGCTCCTTAACTTTCTCCCTGAGTATTGGTCTCACTCTGAAAGTAGCACTGACACATTCAGGTTCCTCCTGTTTAAAACTTATCTTAAGCTTAGCCATCTCCTCCAATAGCGATAAGTAAATTGTTTGAGCATAAGCTATAGAGGATTTCCTGCTCAAGGCATCAGCTACCACATTCGCCTTTTCTGGATGGTACTCAATCAATAGGTCATAATCCTTGAGCAACTCTAACCACCTTCTTTGTCTCATATTTAATTCCTTTTGGCTTAACAAATACTTAAGACTTTTATGATCGGTGAAAATCATCGTTTGAACCCCATACAGATAATGTCTCCAAATTTTCAAGGCAAAGATCACTGTTATTAATTCCATATCATGGGTCGGATAATTCATTCATAAGGCTTCAGTTGCCTTGAAGCATAAGCTATAACCTTGTCTCCCTGCATCAACACACAACCTAAATCCTTTCTTGAAGCATTACTGTACACTGTATAACCCTTATCTCCAGTAGGCAAAATCAAGACTGGAGCACTTGTCAATCTGCGCTTGAGTTCTTCAAAGCTTTTTTGACATTCCTCACTCTAGAGCACTTGTCACCAGAATGTCATCGATAAACACTATGGCAAATTGATCCTAATATTTCTTGAAAACCCTATTCATAAGATCCATGAATGTAGCTAGAGGATTGGTCAGTCCGAATGGCATGATTAGGAACTCGCAATACACATATCGTGTCCTAAAGGCTATCTTGCTTACATCAGACTCCCTGATTCTGAGTTGATGATAGCCTGACTTGAGATCAATCTTAGAAAAGTACCTTGCTCCCTACAGCTGGTCAAACAGATCATCAATTAGGGACAGAGGGTACTTGTTTTTAATGGTCACCTTGTTGAGTCTCCGATAATCAATGCACATGCTCCATGTTCCCTCCTTCTTCTTAACAAACAAAACTGGCACTCCCCATGGTGACGAACTCGGCCTTATGAACCCTTTCTCTAGTAGTTCTTCCAACTATTTCTTGAGCTCCTTCAGCTTCGCTGGAGCCATTCTATAGGGTGCTATAGAAATAAGCACGTTGTTGGGAATTAAGTCAATAGCAAACTCGATTTCTCTGACTGGTGACAAACTAGGTAAATCATCTGGAAACACATCAGAAAATTTCCTTACAACCGGAAAATCCTCTAACCTCCCTTCATTCACATCTGTGTCTACAACATGTGCCAAGAAGGCTTCACACTCCTTTCCCATCATTCTGTTAGCTAGCAAGGCCGAAATAATTCTTGGTGGTAGTGTTTTCCTGTCCCCCCTGAAAATCACCTTCTCACCATTTCCTAGATCAAATTCCACCTCCTTAAGGCCACAATCTAACTTTGCCTGATACTTCTCCATGACATCCATTCTAAGTATAACATCTAAACCTTTTAGGTTTAGAGGTAGTAAATCTACTACCAATCTATCACCATCAATAAAGAGTTCACAACCCCTACACACTTGACTTATAATCACATTCCTCCCTAGATGTGTACTCACAATTAACGGACTAACCAATGGCACTAATTCAACATCATGCAAAATTATGCTTGCAGAAATATATGAATGCGTGGAGCCAGAATCAATCAACACATATACTACATAATTGAATAAGTGAGCTATACCTGTGACCACTTCAGGGGCGGCTACCACTTCTTCTCTAGTCATGGCGAACACCTTTGCCTGAGCCTGACCTCTTTGTCTTCCTGGAGGAATAGGCTTCTATCCAACTCCAGAACTGCCCACCTCGGTAACTGGCCTGGTCCCCACTATTTCGGCTCTCCTGAGTGCTTGCAACTGTGACCCCTCTTGTTTTGTTGCTTGGGGACAATCCCTGATCATGTGTCCCCTCTCTCCACATCGGAAACATGCTCCAAGTAACTTAAAACATTCTCCTTTGTGAAACTTCCCACAATGATCACATTGAGGGTTGGTGTATTTGCTCCTCCCCGTCCTTCCAGTGCCTCCTACACTTGAGGCTTTCCTCGAAACCGCTCTTGCCTGCTTGTTTTTGATAAGACCGCTGCTTCCCACTTCACTCTAAGTACGAAAACTCCTTGTGCTCTTATCAGGCCTTTGGGCGCTCATTTCCTTCTTAGTAGACTGCTCCTTATTTTTCCTCTTCTGGCTCACTTCATTTATGATATTCTCCAGCTTCTCTGCCAGGAGTGCTGCATCTACCAATTGTTTGTAGTCACAGAAATTATGGATCAAGACTTTCTCCTTGATTCCCAAATGCAGTCCTCCCTCAAACTTGCGGCACTTATCCTCCTCATTAGCATCAAAGTTGGTCGCATACCACGACAACTGGGTAAATCTTAGCTCATACTCACTCACACTCATGTCCCTCTGTGTGAGATTGAGAAATTCCCTGACCTTCTCTTGAATATAGACTCTCAAGAAGTATTTCCTCCTGAAAGCTTCCAAAAAGTCTCTCCATGATAGTACCAGAGGCGTAACCTGACTATGAGGCACTGATTCCCACTAGTGGAGTGCATCCCCCTGCAGCAAACTGACTGCATAGTCCAGTTTTTCTTCATCATTGCACTTCATCTGAATTAGGACTCTCTCTGTCCTCTTCAGCCATGCTTCAGCCTCCTCGGGATTTGTAGTCTCGTTGAAGTCCAAAGCTCCATACTTGCGGAGCTTATCATACTGTCCAGTCCTCTCCACTGCAGCGTGCATTGGGACTTGAGACCCGTAACCCATGGCGTATGAGAAAGCCTGAGTGAAGGCTTGAAAGAACCAGGGATCTATGGGATTTGTTTGAGGCATCTGAGAGGGCGGTGGAGGCACCTCATGCTGCACACTAGGTGCCTCAGAATCCAAAGCAGAATGTGTCCCAACATCTTGCGGGACATAGGATTCATTCGTACTCCCTTGGCAAGAGCGAGATCGAGTCAGAGCTCCTCGAGTTCTCCTTTGAGGCGACATTTATCACTCCTTGAACATAAGATCAGTGAAAACCTTTAGTCTATTTAAAACAATTTCAAATCATGTAGAACAATTTAAAAACCATGCAATTTGCTAAATTAAAATATTGCATGTTTAATTCATATCTTAAATTACCCACCAAAAGCCTAGGATACTCCTAAACCGGGTGCTTTGATACCATAAGTGTTGGGCACCCGCCCTTGAGAGTCACGAGCCCGACGTCCTAAGTGACATCTGAATGCGTATCCCACAAGGATGGTGTGTCCCCACCAAGACAAACTCCAAAACAACTTACACTTACTATTTTCGAACAGATGTTGATCCTAAACATTTGCACTGCCTTGGGACACTTAGCATAACGATCAATTGGGATATCGGTTTAAGATCCTATTAAGGCGATTTCCAAGGAGGGCTTTGAGATTTACAACTTTGAGGAATATTTTGAGGTCTGATTCTATCTTCAGAAGGACTAAAAGTGGAACTGAAGATAGAAGAAGCAAAACATAGACGAAGTAAAACATAGAAGAAGATGACGTCATCATAACAAAACAAAGAAGAAGATGACGTCACCATAGAAGAAGCAAAAGGCAGAAGAATCAAAAGATAGAGGAAGTGAGTCGGTAAAACACAGAAGAAGTTCATAAACAGTAACCCGGAAGAAGTTTATGAACAGTAACTCAGAAGAAGCAAAAGATAGAAGAAACGAGTCGGCAAAACACAGAAGAAGACATGTGAGCAAAACACAAAAGAAGACGCGTTAGCAAAACACATAAGAAGACGCGTCAGCAAATCAAAGAAGAAGACACATCAGCAAAATACAGAAGATACAAAAGGCAGACGATACAAAACACAGAAGATACAAAAGACAGACGAAGAAAAACACAGACGATACAAAACACAGAAGAAGATGATGCCATTATAGTAAAACACAGAAGAAGATGAAAGGAGCAAAAAGGCAGAAGGAGCAAAACCCAGACGAAGATGCAAATTTACTCTTGAACATCTTTTCTTATAAGAGTCCTAATTTTAAGCTCGGATGTCCAAATTTCTCATATCATATATCACTGGAAAGCTAAAAGAGAGACCTACAACTTTACATAAGACATAATTGCCTAAATCGGCTTAGATTAATCCAGATTTTTCCCCCAAAGTCAGAAAATGAAAAATTTTCCTTTATGAAACGTAAAAAAAATTCATACTTACAAACATGAGAGAGTCATGAGTAAAAATGCAAACGTATTCCATTTGCATCAAAAGATAAAAGTTTTACAATGTTTTAGTGGGCATTTCAAGCCGCAAATACATTAATACATCAAAATCTCAAAATACAAAAGATACATGAACCATGATTT
>JAOSBK010032385.1:0-11464 GCA_027568895.1 Erythroxylum shatona | reverse complement strand
ATATATTAACAGAAATTATATTATAAAAAATATAATTGAATGAATATAAAAACAATTGAATTAATAATATAATTTTTATATTTATTATAAAAATATGTAAAAAATATAAAAACATGAATTGAATTATAAAACTCAATTCATGTTGGAATGGATGAGTTGGTTGTGAGATTTAAAAGAGGTGCCAGCAGTAACTTTGGGTTGAATTCACATGGTTTTTAACGTGAATTCAACCCCTTAAGAAAGTGGGTTTTGAATCCATACAAGAATTCAACTCATGCTCAAAGTTAAGTTCCAAACAGATGAATTGAATTCAATCTCAAGATTGAATTCAATTCATCAAATTCCAAACAGGGTGTAAGAGTTTTACACTCTAATATTTTCTTTGCTTGGGATGATTTCAATGGAAGAGAGAGGGAGTTTATTTATAGTTGTTGAGCCACCCCGTCCCTCACTTATTTTCAATGTGAGACAAAGTCCTTTACAATATAAAACTAACAATCTCCCACTTAAAGACTGATTTCAATATGTCTTCACACCTGGTTGATGCAGTAGCTCGTTTAAATCTTGTCACTCTTGCAGACCAACTGAAGTTGTGCGCAACTTCAGTTTCTCGATTTTCACCACCTTAGTTATCATGTCTGCAAGATTCTTGCTTCTAAGGATCTTCTGAAGTGTTAACACTTCATCTTCTAACAAAGACCTGATGAAATAATAACGAACATGGATATGCTTGGTTCTGGAGTAGAATGCTAGATTCTTAACCAGATGAATTGCACTTTGACTGTTACTATATAGCACATTCTTCTCCTGCATGAAACCTAACTCTGACAGCAAATTTTGAAGCCAAATCATCTCTTTTCTAGCTTCGGTTATTGCCATGTACTCAACTTTTGTAGTAGATAATGCAACAATCTTCTGAATTTGCGATATCCAACTCACATTTGTTTGGCACATGAGGTCGAGAAGACCTTCTCAACTCAGGAACAAGAAAGGTAGACTGTAGTGATTCAGGCTGGGCTTCTTCTTCAACAAATTCCTCTGATAGAGGATTTACTTCTATTTGTCTCACTGGAGAATTTAGGATATTGCTGATATTAATAAATACAGGGTCTCTCTGAGGGACTTTCTCTGATGTATGTTGGTCTTTATACATCAGTTTTTCATTAAAGACCACATCTCTACTCCAAATGATCTTCTTGTTTTCATCATCCCAAATGCAATACCTGAACTCATCCTCGCCATAACCAATAAATGTGCATTTCTTGGATTTTTGGATCAAGTTTATTTCTACCCTGATCACTGATGTGCACATATGTTGTACAGCTAAATATCTTGAGGTGTGAAAGCTTCACATCTTTTCCACTCCAAACCTCCTTTAGTATCTTGTATTCCAATGGAGCTGATGAACCTCCGTTGATGAGATAAGTTGTTGTGTTGACTGCTTCTACCCATAATTGCTTTAGTAAACCTGATTGCATCCACATAGTTCTAACTCTTTCAGTTAAGGTTCGATTCATGCGCTGCGATATACCATTATGTTGTGACATTCCTGGCATGGTTCTCTCCATCCTGATTCCATACTTGTCGTGTCCTTATATTCTCCACCATTGTCAGTTCTGAGTTTTTTTATCTTGAGACCGGTTTCATTTTCAACCATAGCCTTCCATGTCTTGAAAGAATCAAATACTTCTAACTTATGTCTCAGAAAGTAAACTCACACCTTACGGGAGTGATCATTAATGAATGTCACAAAGTAGTGCTTTCCACCAATGGATGGGGTAGTTGTTGGCCCCCAAATATTAGAATGCACGAGCTCAAGTTTCTCCTTCTTTGGTGTTCTACCACCTGTTTGAAAGCTAACTTTCTTCTGCTTTCCAAGAATGCAGTCTTCACATATATCAAGTTCTACTGATTGTAAACCTCATAGTTTTTCCATAGGAATGTATTAACTTCATTTCTTTTTCACTCATATGGCGAAGTCTATGATGCCACAAGTTGCAATCTTCACTCCCTCGTGCAACTGCAATTGACCAACATGCTCTAGCTATTAAGTAGAGAGTACCATTCTTCTTTTCTTGTGCTAGCATCATTGCTCTCTTTGACACCTTCCATTCATTACTACAGAAGGTTGTGGTGTAGCTTTCATTTGCCAATTGTCCCGTTGAGATTAAGTTCTTTCTTAGATTAAGGATAAGTCTGACATCTTTCAGCTCTCAGATTCCTCCATTCAGCTTGAGTTTCACTACACCTTTACCCAAGGTTTTGAAACCTGGACCAGACGTCAAACCGGAGGCCTTACTGATCATCGGTTCGACCGGTTCGACCACCGATCGAATCGGTGTGACGTCATAATTACGTAATAATTATATTTAATTATAGATAATATTAATAATATAAAAATAGGAAAAATATACCAAATAATATAAATAAATATAAATAAAAATTTATTTGACCGGTTCAAATAATATAAATAAAAAATGTGATGTGTTTTAGAAAAAACAAAAAAAAATCATTGAACCAGTGACAACCAGTTCGACCACCGGTTTAATCGGTCAATTGACCGGTTCTCACTAGTTCGCACTGGTCCAATTGAAGATTGATTTTTAGGGGTCAATCGGACCAGATAGTCAATCGGTCACCGGTCGAACCGGCCGGTCCGGTCCAGTTTCAAAATAGTGCCTTTACCGACAATCTAGCAGGATTGATCATTACCAAGATATACATTGCCGAGATTTCCAGACACATACTTCTTGAGAAGACCTTTCTCCGAAGTTGCATGGAATGATGCTCCAGAGTCCAGTATCCATACTTCTTAATTGTTTTCTAAGGCACATATCAAGGCATCATCTCCACTTGAGGTATGTAACACCCCACTTTCGCAAGACACGTACTTGACATCTTGAGGGATATTTGAGTACGTGCTCTGCGAGGGTGGCATGCTAGAGCACTTAATCATACAAAACTTAGTACAATTTTATTTTTTTACCACCAACATAAAGTGCGAAAATCGATAACCAAAACTAGCCCACTTTATTTAAAAATATTTTCTATTCACAGATATAATTATTACAAATATTAGTATTCAACAGCCATTTGGGCTCATTTCAGATATAGAACAAATTACTAACATTCATAATGTCTTTACATTTCGATACAACACTTAACTTTCTAGCTCTCAGATAACTTCACTCTCACAATACTACTTACTTTTAACAAAGTTTCTCAAGCCATTTATTAAGTGACACTTGTCACTTCCCTGAGGCTTAACTCTAACTAAGTTGCTTTTGAAACTAAGTACTCCATTAATCTCATCTTCACAATATAACTATCTCCAATCATCATTAATTCCTATTCCTATTTTCCATAAATTTCCATAATTCTCTATAATTTCTAAAAATAAATCCTAAAATTACCAAAATTTAATAGTATTATAATTTCACTAACCCATAAAATTTTCAACGTAAAAACATTCATAATTCTCAAAAACGCATAAATCAACCTAATTACACCCGAAATTATTCATGAATGCATGTACAATTATTTTCATATGTAACAATTTCACTATTCATGTATATGTGTATGATATATTATGAATAAGCATGAACTGTGTTTCCTACTTTCTCAGCAATGTCTCTCATTTATTGTTTTTGACTTAACATAGGTAACGGGATGTTACAATTCATATGATTGTGGTTGTGATTCAAAGGAAATGCGAGTACCAAGTCAAAATTAAAGTGAATGAGCATTTGATTTTTATGAGAGCAAATAATGCTAAAAATGAAATGGCGAGTAATTGAGTTATAAAATGAGAATGTGGATAAGATATGAAATTTGATAATATACCCAGGATTGTCGAGAATAATCATTGTACATAGTCCGTATATATATTTGTGCATAAATAAATGCTTATAATTGTGCAAAGTTATAATGTGTGTGTTCAATGTGTGTGTTGCATAATTTTGCTGTGCAGGATAAATGTCTGCATTCAGACATTTCTAGATTATTGAAGCTAAAGCAATCTGGAGCGTACTGTGAGTAGACCTAGATGGTCACATTTCATTGTTTGTTCTATTTTGAATTTTTGTATTGATTGACTACTGAATGACTATATGAATATGATTGATTGTGTTCATTTTCGAACAGGAGGTCCGATGAATGTGATGTATGAATGAAATATTGAAGTGCTCATTGAATGTGAATTAGACAGAATAAGTGTCTTCTCGACTTAAGTGTTGAATGTCAGACTAAAGTCCGATGACAATGTGGATGAGATGTTATAGTGAATATATTTGTGTGTTATTAAGCACTTTCAATCGACTGAATATTTTGACACATTTCATTACATGAATACATGAAACATAATGGCAGTTGTGACCAGAGTAGCCATCGATCAGAGCTTAAAGCTCAACGAATGAAAAAGAGTCTTAAGCTCAAAAGTGATTAAGAGCCTAAGGCTCAAAATGTAAAATGAGCCCTCTATCTCCCAGGCAGATAAGGGATAGTTAATAATAAGCCCGATATCCAATAGATACAGGACAGTTTAGGCACTCGGTCACCATAAAGTAACATATGGAAAGTGAGTCTCATGTGCACTGCATATGCATATTATGAATGATTAAATTGTATTGAATGTGAAATTTGAATTATATGTTATGTGACTGGGTGATCCATCGATGATGGTTACTCATTATGTTCGCAAAACTCAACCAAAATTTGCAAATATTTTTCAGGATCAGAAGAATACCCCATTAGGCAAAAGGGGGTATACCTCCTGCATGCAAGTCAGGGATAGAGGTCAGGATCAGTTCGCGTCTGCATTGTATTTCTTTATTTTCGTGCTAAATTGTATATTCAGTAAATTTTTGTATCATATGTATTTGAATAGTTTGGTATGTAATAACTTTTAAAATTCGATATGTTTTTTGAATTTAGGCCCACGTGACTAGTGAAATTTTGATGAGTTGTATACTAGTTGTAACTTTGTGTTTGAAAATGCTTATGCGTAAAATGGGTCTGAATTTGATTACCAGTTTCTGCATGTGCGTATACGTATATTGTTTTCCAAAAGAATAAAAAATTTTGTACTGATTTTTCGAGTGGTTGACTGTTCTAGCATGTCACCCTTGCAGGATTTGCACTCAGACATCACTCAGGATATCAGGTACGTGTCTCGAGAGGGTGGGGTGCTACATCAATGGCTTAAAAGGGGAGTAGTTTAATCCATGTTCAGTTATGATTTATGAACTCCTAGATTTAGGATTTGTAATTTGTAATTGAACATTCTTGATTATAGTTTAATCAAGTGTTGGATATTCGATGTGCAGTTTGGATTTGTTATTGTAGAACTTTGAGCTTAAATATATGAAGTCTCATATATGTCCATTTGTGATCTTGTTGAATCTCTTTTATCTTACATAGTTGTGTTTCATATTAAGTTGATTCTAGATCCCAAAGTGACTTATTGCATTAACTTACCCACTACACATACTAAAAGCATTTAACAAGGTTTTAAGAAATGATGTCTCATTGATTAAGATCTTGGACTTAAAGAGTTCTTTAAGGTTTACCCATTTGAAACTTAGTGATTTCCACTCCTATCAAAAATTAATTTCGAACAATGATAGCCAAAGCTCATTTTTAAGAGGATACTATCCCTATTTTATCATTTGCCTTAATCTTTCCATTTTTTATTCCCAAAAATCCAAAAATATATTTTACATATTTTTCTTACAATTCGATTTAGTACAGTCAATGTCTTCAAAGATTAAAACCCCCTCCTTACCAAATTAGCTTGCATTTGATGACATATAGGTTAGCTTAGGTCCATTCGTTTAGGTTCCGATTAAGTGAGACGAAGCAAGGTTGCATCCTATATTGTAGTCCTTAGATTATTATTTTTTTTTGACCTCCAAGGTTATGAACTAAAGTCCGAATAAGAGAGTCACCATGGAGTGCCAGGCAAGTCGCCTAGTCATTACAGGATAGGGGCCTATCAATATAACCACATTGTTCATATTGGTAAACCAATATGATATAATGGTAGATCAATACTGCTGTTACAAGCCATTATAATAATTAGTATTTGTTTCTAACGACTATTTTGGGTTGTTTTGAATATAATATACCATATATAAGTTAGGAGAAAAGTTAATTATACTAAAAAGTTGTTAAAATCTTTAAGAAACTGATGAATGCAAGTGTAAATTATATCACATACATTGATCCTTTACTCATTTAAGTTAGCAAGAAAATGAGTTTTTTGAGTTGATAATTATTATAATTGCAAAAATTCCTTAGGGTACACTTTATGAGACTTTGACAAGATTCATAAAGGGTCACTCTTCACCTATGGCAAGGAAAGATGATAGTTAGTGTTCCTCTTTACCTATATCAAAGTAAGACAATTGTAAGGGTTCTTCTTCACCCATTAAAGGAAGAAGATAGTAAATTCCTAAGTGGAGCACTTGGGGAGTGAATTAGGTTAATGGTTATTCAGGCATAACATTGTAAATCAATTTTATGCTCTTTTTCTACTCCTTTTTACTATCATTGTTATGAAATTGTTTTCTTTAAATTTATTATAAATTAGTTTAATAATAGGGGGAAAGTTAACACACACAATTCACCCCTCCTCATATGTCATATAAGGACTAAAAATCAGTATTGGAGTGTGTCTTATTAATTTTATATATATATTTCTAGTAAAATTTGATCATAGATCACTATAGCATAATTTGATTAACATTTTAGTATAAGTAATTACTTTTATTAGAACACTAAGATGAACACTTTAACACTAAGATGAAAACTTTCTTTCAGCCAAAAGGGTTAATGTTTTAGATGTTATAGAGAATGGAACTTATCTTTCAATGAAATATCTAACGGAGATAAAGTGGTGACTAAGGTATCTTATGTTAGAAATGAGTGGGACAACAAGGATAGGAGACTCATTATATTGACTAGTAAGGTCATACATATTTTATTTTATGCATTAAATATGAATGAATTTAATAGAATATGCATGTGTGAAAAGATCAAAAAGATATAACATACACTTTAAATCACACATAAGGGAACCACTTAAGTGAAATAGATCAAAGTGAGTATGTTTGTGCATCAATATAATTTTTTTGTATATAAAACATAATGAAATAATTTCTAACGTATATGCTCACTTCATTTATATTAGTATTACACTTATATGTCATGATAAGACATAAATTTATCTTGAATTGGTGACAAACTTACTTAGGTCTTTATGAAAGCTTTGGGAGAAAAATATGACAACCATACAAGATGCCAATGATATAGGCCCTTTTCTGTTAAAATAGCTAGTTAGATCACTCATCACCTATAAGATGAAAATGAATGAATTGTATAAAGAGTACGTGACTCTAATAAAAAGATTTATGATTTTTAATGTTTGTAAATATGAGAAAATTGATAATAAGGAGACCTCCATAATTGAGACTGATGAGAATCAGATAAATTTTATTACAAATAAATTTAAGAAGTTATTAAAGGAGAAGAAAGGAAAACAATTGGAAAAAGAAGAAGAAAACACTTAAGGCTATATAGGATGACACTACTAGTTCTGAAAATGAGTGAGGAATCCAAAAATATGGTGACAAGTATATGTTTTATGACAAATGAGATACCCTTTTACTCAAATTCTTATGATGATAATGATGATTATCATGTTATTTCATATGATGAGCTTCTACAATATTTACATACTGTAAGCATGAAAAAGAAGAAAGTATCTTTCAAGTCTAAAGAGGTTCAAAAACTCTTAGATGTATACGTGATTAAGACTAAGAAATTAAAATGTAATATGCATGACATGGTAAATCACATGGGTATAGGTTTTGTCAATGACAATGAGTATGACTTGTTGCATGAAAATGAGGCATTAAAGAAGGAGAATAATAACTTCATAGATTCCTTACCTAGATTCACTATGAGTAGTACAAAATTGAATAGAATTCTTGAAGCCCAAAAGATCTATAATGATATGCATAGAATTGGTTTCACTTATAGAAATGTACCATTCAATGTCAAGATAATTTTTCTGAGGGAAAAATATTTACATGGTGAACTAATGCCTAAATCAATGCATGAGCATATTGCATCTTTTAAAGATTTATAAAAACCATATGCGCGTTTCATTTACATGATGAGCCTATAAATAAAACTTCACTTGAGCATGTTGCATCTTTTAAATATATACAAAAATCATAACCCATCAATCATCCTCTCATTTCCATGTAAAAGAAAATTTTCATGAATTCATATATAGGTCACATTCTAAACCTATAGAGCATAAAATTCAAGGAAAAATAGGTAAGGCCTTCCTAAAAGAACATGCAATATCCCTCTCATTAATATAGGCCTCTTTATCATTAAAATTTCATTTTAAAAAAAAGATCACATTCATTGTAAGCATAAAGGCATGATACATGCTTCCATTCAATATAGGCCATATTTGTATCAAGAAGCATTTCATTTGCCAATTCTTATGTAAGGCCTTTTCTTCACACAAAGAGACATCTTAATCCCCCACATATCCAAAAGGGAGAATTATGTCACCTACATCATCCATTAAGACCTAAAAATGTATGTACTTTGTAATATTAGAAATCATTATTGCGTGGCATTAAAACTTTCAATTTCTATCACGTAAGACAATATTTATATGGTGAATATGGACATATACATAGAAATTGCTTTTTGAGACAATTTTTATTTAGTAGACCTAAAATAATATAGATTTTAAAAGGTTTAAGAACTAACTCGTAAGTACCTAAGTTGTGTAAATACCTAGAATACTTTTATTTCTTTACCTTATATATCTATATTAAGTGACATCAAATAAAATACTAATAATTAGTATCCCATCCATAAATTTCAAATGAGAAATGTCAATGGCAACTAATAAGTAATTTTAATAGAAAATTACCAAGGACCCTCACATGTTTGAAGTAAGAAAATTATTAAAATACTAATCGGTTGAACCAAGTGAAGAAGCAAAAGATACAATTGCTATGATATATAAAAGGATGTAACCTTTTACTTTCATATTGATAATATATTTACTTAGCATGCATATTTAGGGGGAGAGAAAATTATTGAATATACCTAGAGAGAGAGAGAAAAAAAGGATTGTTCTTTGAAATTGTTACGTGATTATTAAAAGAATTGTGTTTAAGTTTTTTGAATTTCCTAATAATTTGTTATATAATAATATCTTTGAAAAATAGGAGAGATCTTTACTTTTGATGTTTATAGCTTTATATTCCATATACTATTTTTTAAAAAATGACAAAAAGAAGGAGAGAATGGTGATATTGAATTAAAGCATTCATGATCCATTAATTAAAAGGGAGAATGTATTATATGTTGTTTAACATATAGAGAGCTTACTCAATGTCCTCTATTTCTCTAATATTGCCTAATATTTTTCCATTAAAAAGAAGGAGATTGATATACCAAGTGCGGTCCTAGTTACAGTTTTTATAATGATGAAATATTTGCTATTGATGAACTTACTACTAATGATATGAGTAATTAACTCTATTATAATATAATCACATAATATGTGAAAGATCAAGTTTAGTTGAAAGAAAAAGTGAATAATGAATTCAAATGAATTACATGAGGAAGCAAAGGATGACAAAAAAGAGCATAATGGAGCATATATGCAACTTAAGAGAGCTTTAAGAGAATTTAAGTAAAGAATCGTGAATATGGAGAAATTAAGAATATCAAGATTTAACATATCATTATAATTCTTTTTACAGCCTCACCTTAGACATTTACTTACTTAAGGACTCAATCATTGCATGATCTTTTACATATAGAAAAATGGATAAGTCCTTTCATAATTAAGAGAAATTGTGTTTTAATCTTTAATGAAAGTCTCTTAATTTTTAAACAAACATTTGGAGAACTTATAAAATAGTCTAGGATTAATTTTTTACCAAACAAATTTGTTTTGATATTTGGGAGAACTAGAGATGTTTTAAAACAAAATTGTTTAAGGAAGTTTAATTGATTAATCTAATGTGGTGGTTAACCATTGTTAAAGTTTTTGATAAACTAGTCGATTAATGTGGCAATGTGGTCGACCAATTTCTCTTAAAAATATGTAGCATGAGCTTATGATCAAATAAGTTGACTAATGTGCCATAATTGTTGAGTAATATTATTACTAGTTGTTATAACAACTAATGTTTGTTTCTAACTGTTATTTCAGGTTATTTAGCTATATATAAATTGTATATGAATTGTAAGAAGAATGTTAAGCATGCTAGAGAGTTATCAAAAGTTTTGAGAAGCTAAAGAGTGCATATATGCATTGTATAACATATAGTGATCCTATGTTTATTGACGTAAGTAAGAAGAGGTGTTTTTATATTATATAATTTTTGCATTGGAAAATTTCTTGATGCATATTTTATGTAGGTTTCTCTTAACTTTGAACAAGACTTATAAAGGATTACTTTTCATAACAAAGCAAAATTAATAAAGAGTTCTTCTTCACCTGTATAATAAACATATTAAAGGTTTATTTAATTCATTTACAAAATTCTTAGGAGCGGATATATACCTTTAATCTATAAATATATGCTTATGATATTGAAAATTTTCAATCTTAGATAATATCCTGAAGATCTTGTCCCTTCTTTACTCTCATGTTTATTCTTTACAATGTATTGTTTTTTTAATTTATTTTGTGATTGTAAAACAAAGTCAGCAACAAATACTCATTATCTCTTGCCTCGTATTCACAATGTCTTTATTTCTAGTTTTTGTTAGCGAAATCCATAAATATAACCATCCTTTGTTTATATGTATGTAATATAAAAATGAGGTAAGTGGAGGAAAATTGTAATAGCTTTCAATTCATCAAATGTTTCTTTGTCATGTTGGTCTACTTTCCCTTTATGCAATCTACACGAACATTAAAGTCAATAAAATCCAGAGTATTAAGTACTCCATCATTCACTAATTTTTTAATTCAATTAATCAAATGTTTCTTTGTCATGTTGGTCTACTTTCCCTTTATACAGTCTATATGAACATTAAAGTCAATAAAATCTAGAGTATTAAGTACTCCATCATTCACTAATTTTTCTTGTAAATTAATTCAGAAAATACTATCAATCATTGTACCTTTCCTAACAAGATCAGATCCATGATATAAACCAAATGATGTATTTGAAAAGTTAAAGGAATAACCTAAAGGTACAATGTAACACCACACTCCCGCATGACCCGAATCCGACATCGATGGTGATATCCGAGTCCGTGCCCTGCGAGGGTGGCGTGCTACATCACTCAGTCAAAACCCAGTATAAAATTTTTTTTTAAAACACAAACATACATGAAGCGGAAATCAATGAACATACAATCATTAATAAGTACATTGGCCACGGGGGCCCTTTTCATAAATACAATTTAT
>JAOSBK010032384.1:0-11466 GCA_027568895.1 Erythroxylum shatona | reverse complement strand
TAGTCGAATCAGCAATACAAGATTGCTTGACACTCCTCCAAACTATGGCTCCACCTCCTAAAGTAAATATAGAACCAAAAGTTGATTTCCTTGAATCAACATCTAATTGGAAATTAGAATTTGTATATCCTATCATAATAAGGTTACTTCCTGAGTAAACAAGCATTAAGTTCTTCGTACTACGAAGATACTTAAGTATATACTTAACCGCAGTCTAATGCTCCATTCCTAGATTGGACTGAAATCTGCTTACCAGTCCTACTGTGTAACAAATATCTAGTTTAGTGTAAAGCATTGCATACATTAAACTTCCAACTACCAAAGCATATTGAATGTTACGTATGTGTTCAACTTCCTTTTGGGTTTTGAGGTGCTTGTTCCTTTGAAAGTTTGATTCCGTGTCTACATGGTGTGAAACCCCTATTGGAATGTTGCATGGCGAACTTTTTGAGCTTATTCTCAATGTAGGTTAATTAAGTCAAGGCTATCTATTTATTCTTATGATCCCTCATAAGTTTAATCCCTAGAACATAGTTAGCCTCTCCCAAATTCTTCATTGAAAACTATTCATTCAGCCATCCCTTAATCGTAGATAACATTCCCATATCGTTCCCAATGAGTAGAATATCATCAACATACAGGATTAGAAAAATAACCTTTCCTTCTTGTATCCTTTTATAGACACAAGGCTCATTTAGGTTCTGTATAAACCCATAAGTTTTGATAGACTTATCAAACCTAATGTTCCAACACCTAGATGCTTGCTTAAGTCCATAAATGGACCTTTGCAACTTGCATACCTTATATTCATTACCTGGATCATCAAAACCTTCTAGTTGGGCTACATAAATGGTCTCCTCAAGATCCCTATTAAGAAATGTGGTCTTGACATCCGTTTGCCATATTCATAATCGAAATAGCTTGCTATGGCCAAAAGAATTCTAATGGACTTAAGCATGGAAACACCCTTTTTTTAGTATAACCCTTAGCTACCAATCTCATTTTAAAGGTCTCTACCTTTCTATTTGATCCTCTTTTCCTCTTATAGATCCATTTACAACCTATGGCTTTTATACCTGGTGGTAGATCTATAAGGATCTAGACTTCATCAGTGTACATGGAATCTATTTCCAATTCCATTACCTTGAGCCATTTTTTTGCACCAACATCATTGATAGCCTATGTATACATAATGGGATTCATTTCTTCTTCGTCTGAGATGGCAATTAAGCCTTATCCTAGACCTAGATACCTATTTGGCTGTCTTACAACCCTCCCATTATGTCTAGAAACTACTTGATGTTCAGGTTGCTCTTCTGATTCAATTCTTGAATCTGTTTCGACATCTTATTATGTCATATCCAAATTAACTCTTGGTTTGGATGAAATAGCTAACTCCTTTAATGCTACTTCACTTCTTCCCTTTTGATTTCTCATAAACTCTTCCTTGGTTCCATCTTTGTGGATTTAGGCCTTAGAACATGGGCTGGGCAACCACAAGTCCTTAAGTGTCGTAATGCAGGCACTCGGCCAGTCTAAAACTCCCTAGGTGTTTTAGGCATCAATTTTAATGGAGTAAAGTTAATAAGATATGTTGCCATTTGTATGGCATATCCGTAGATCGATTCTAAAAGGCTAGCATAGGACATCATTGATCTTACCATTTCCAATAGAGTCCTATTTCTCCTCTCAGCTACACCATTTTATTAAGGTGTTCGAGGAAATGACAAGTTGGAAATAATTCCATTATCAATTAAATATTGCTGGAACTCTCCAGATAAGTACTCACCACATCGATATGATCAAAGTTGTTTTAATGGCTTGCCTAGTTGCTTCTTAACTTCAGCTTTGAGTTCTTTGAACTTTCCAAAGGATTCACTCTTTTTATGCATCAAATACAAATCGCCATGTCTTAAGTAATCATCTATAAAGGTTATGAAGTATTTATAGCCTCCTCTAGCTTATACGTTCATGGGCCCACAAATATCAATATGTACCAGGTCCAATATGGATTTAGATCTATTTTCTTTGGAAGGAAATGAGGCCTTGGTCATTTTTTCTTCAATATAAGATTCACAGGTGGGTATGGATCATTATTTAAGCCCGTAAGGATCCTATCCTTTACTAACTTGTCAAGTCTTTTCTGATTATGACCCATTCTTAAATGCCACATATATTTTGAATTAATGCTAAAGACATTGGATTGTTTTGGTTTTACCAATTATATGACGTTTAGTGAGCCTGTCAGAGGTTCTATAAAGAACAATCGTTGTTTAATTATCGTATCACAAATAAAATCCTTATTCCCAGATATTGAAACAACATTTTCAAAACATAAGGAATAACTAGATTTTATTAGACTAAAAAATAGAAGTCACGTTTTTTACAATCTTTACATGTAATAAACATCCTTCAAATATAACCTATGACCACTTGGACATTCCAAGATAACTACTCCCATTGATTTTGCTGAAACATAGGATCCATCTGCTATCTTGACTTGAAACTAGCCTTTAGGTAGTCTTTTCCTTTGCCGAAACCCCTGCAAAGAATTGCAAACATGGTTTTAGTTCCTAACAAACTTAGGAAACCCATACTTTGTTTGCTTTTGAGGGACTTAAGGTAGACTGGACAGTTTCTTTTCTGGTGGCCTATCCATCACAGTAGAAACATTTTCCCTTGGTGTTCTCTTTGGCCTTCTTTTTCATGGGTTTTGTCTTGACCCCTATTTAGGCCTTCTTTTTCATTAAACCCTTCTTCTTTTGCTTACCCTCACCCTTAGGCTTAGAAGAAGTTCCTACATTAGCTTCTGGCCCACAAGCCTTAATATTCAATATCTCCTCCGTACTCTGAAGGGTATTCATTAACTCACTTAAGGTGTAATCCTTGCTGTTGAGCTCATAGTCCAACTTAAACTACTGAAAAGAAGAGTTTAAGCTGTTGATGATCATAATCATCTGTGTGTCCGCATCCATATCTGCCCCAAGCATCTTAGTCTTAGTAACTGCAGAGATTATCTTAAGCATGTAATATCGTACCAGTTCACTAGGTTTTTGTCTGAGAATGTGAAAGGTTTGGATAGCTTTCACCCTTGTAGACCTTCCTCACACTAAACATCTTATGTATGTGATGAACCATTGCACTAGCAGTTTTCATACAAGCAATTTGCTTTTGCAACATATCTTTGACAGAAGCTAGAATATAACACTTAGTAGTCTTATCAGTATTCTGCCAACACTCATGTTGTTGGACTAGTTCAAAAGTTGAATCTCCACCCGGAAGTGCACGCTTATTTTCAATTCATACCCATGAAATATGTTCATATTGAATAATGTCAAGGTTACATCTCCATTCATTAAAATTCTCTTCATTTTTTAATTTGTTATTTGTCAAGATCAAAGTGAGTGGATTCATTTTGTGATTGATTATGTCTGAAAATGAGCCTGCACCTCCAGTAAGAATTTGAGCCCCATGAAATATTTAACACCAAATTTAAGTATTCTTTGTTGAAAGTGTTATTTCTTGATTAGGGAACTCTAGAACTTGCTTGCAAATACTAGTTGAGATCATATAATCTTATGCAAACGTTGAAATGATGAAGGCAATTAGGATTTACCCTTTTTACTTTAAAAGCCACTATAATGTTACCAATTAGTGAGCCCCTTTGAGCTTAACACGAAACCTTTTCTTTCTTTAAACCCAAAATATATGCCTTTACCTTATTTATTTATCCTCTTTGTTGTACCTACCATAAGGCAAGTTGAGCGTTTGAAATAGTATTCTTGGGTTTAGGAAGTAATTGCTTGAATAAGTGTGGGGGATCATAGCATATGGTTGTCTATTGCATTAGGAATGAGTATGAGTATGGTTGTCGAAGTTGTCTCTCCTCTATATTTTTCTTCTCTTGATTTACTTGTTTTAAACAAATAAATAATCAATTAATTAAAAAGAAAAAAGAAAGAAATGGAAAAGAAATAAAGGGAAGAGAAGACAACCAGAAAACTAGAAGAAAGAGAAGAGACATAAAAAAGGGAGTGCTAACCTTGTTAAATAAGAGGAAAGAATTAAATGTTTTATGCTTCATTGTTCTATATTACTTTAAATGCTCAATTTGCTATGTAGTTTTAAACTGTGATTTTCCTGACCACATTACATCTAAAATGAAGACCTTCGATTGATGTTTGTGTTTGATATGAGTGGTGGAGATTGGATTAGTAAGCAAGCCTATGATAGATGCCTTACATGAAATGAATGATGAGTGAATATATCATACCCTTGAATGTATGAAAGGATGGAGAGTGGAGTGAGTGTCTATCAAACTTGTTAATGGTCTTTGAGTTGAGGTATTTGTTAATTTTGGCTAAGTATATGGAGAATAGTCTGTTCATAGAGAATTATGAGTTTCAAGTTGTCAAGTTATGTTTATTAAAATGATCATTGATATCTTTGACTATTATTTGGGAAACTCGTTGTTTTCACTGGTTGTTCTTATATAGTATAGTATTCTTTATTTTATTTGAGGACAAACATAGTTTAAGTGTGTGCGAATTGTTGTGTCTAATTTCTACTGATTTTACTTACCTTCATATCTTGGTTTTTGTTACAAATTCATGTGTTTTAACCCAAATTTGAAATGAATTGGGTGAAAATGGCATGAATATTGAATGGAGTGTCTTACGATTGTTACACAAAAATAAGAAAAAATTATGCATGAAAGAATGAATGTTGGACGTGGATTATACATGGTGTAACATTAATTAATTAATGTATGCCTGTTAATGGACTCACACCATAGTTATGGGTGTGACAAGGGGAGTCCCAACAGTCACGTGACTCCTAACAGTCACTGGTGTGATGAAATTTCGTTAAATGATTTAATGTTATATGTCATCTGATGCAGGGTTTTGACGGCGTAAAAACCTAAACGTATACTCGGGCTACAAATAGGAAGAGAAAGATAGGTTGGAGGTGGACACACACATAAAGCAAAGACGAAAAAGAGAGGCAAGGGGATGGACAAGGCAATACAGAAGGTAGAGCCAGAGAAAAGAAACAGAGAGCAAAGGTAGAGAAAAGCAGAGAGAAGTCGTGTGAAGAAAAACAGTAGAGAGGTGAGCTTGGAGCGAGGAAAAAGGTGAGAGCCAACGTTAGAGAGGTGTAGCTTGGCAAGAAATCTAGTGCTAGCTTACATCTGAGAGTCTTTATTTGTTTGTTCATCCTTATTTCATTTTATGTTGCTATTGCCTAATTGATTTATCTTATGTCATTATCATTTTATCTTCTGTTGCATTCTCATTTTATCTTCTACTGCATTATTTGAACTTGTTGGTTGAACTATTCTCCTCTATTAATGGCTTTGTTTAGTACTCTGTTTAGTACTTTAAGACTTCTTTGTTAAAATTAACTATGGGATTGAAGTATTTGAAGAAGATTAATATTATTTATTCCATGATGGGCTAATTACTTGTTTTTGAGAATTAATGTAACTAATTTATTTGATTATGCATAACGAAGGGACTATTTTATTGTCTTATTATCTGCTATAATTTCTGAGCTTATTGGAAGTAATAGTATGACCAAACTTTGCATCATTTTGGTATTAAAAGAAGGATCGAGAGAAGAAGTTTTGTTGGACCCGCTTCCGGAGCCCAACATTCGGAGTCATAAACCTTGAGCTTATAAACCTGTAGGGTTATTCCAAAGAACCCTCTTTGGTCGTCATCTCGCAAGAGTAGTGTGCCCACGCCAGTAAAACACCAAAAACATAATTTACTTCTTCAAAATAATTGTAGCTCCATATTTCTAGTTTAATTTTCAGCAAGACCTATCTCAATTGGAACTCTATAGAAGAAGTCATGCTTAAATAGCTAAAGTGTGTACATACCTCTATCAGGTCTCCCAACTGACTCCTCACTTTCTCTCAATCAAACTTCCACAAAATAACTCCAAAAGATCATAATTTTCATGGAGAGATAGATACATGTGTTAGGAAGCTATTGCTTTAAGAATCACTTCATTCGGAGGTCGGATGAGGAAGTTATGGCCAAAAGAATCCAACATATGTATGTCTTTAATCATTTTGTACTTGTTTTCGTGCAGTTGCCATAACTTTTTCTAAACATGTCTTATTGAGTTCATTATTAGACTATTTGAAAGTATACTTCTAGATCTACAACTTTCATGAAGACCACAAAGTGAGATTTTGCCATTTAAGAGGTCAAAAATCACAATTTACTGAAGTTGTCCTGTGAATGTCCGTTTAACAGACATTGTCGGGGTTGGAAGCCATTGTTGGCCGAGAAGGTCTGTTTAATGTCTGTTAAACAGAAATTGGTGAGGCTGGGGGTCATTTTTTGTCCTGAAAAGGTCTGTTTAATGAACCTAAAGTCCATCTAATGGACATAGGGATTCCCCAAACCCCTCCAAAACCTCTCCAATGCTTCCTGCATCCAATATAACCTCATATTGACTCATAAACTTCCCAAATCCAACTCTTCTAGTGTAATATCACTTCTCAAACATCCCATTACCAAAATTATTTCATGAAAACTCCCAAATATCAACTCAATGATTCATCACATACCACAAATCTCATCATTCACCATAGCTGTCATGATATACATCCTATGTTGCATTACCAATTTATAATGCTCATATGTCTCAACTCCGATATCCAAAAATTACAAACTTTATAGAGTTGGAAAGCTAAGAGGATAAGCTACAACTTTCCTAAAGACAACTTGATCTAGTTCTATCTAGATTATTCCAGATTTTCCTTTGAATTCAGAACACAATTCCTACCCCCATGAAAAGCTTGAAAATTGTCCCATTTTCACTTCCTCTATGCAATATCATTTTATAACCCTTTAAATTCCAACTTTTCTTCATCCCCTTTTAAATCTCAACTCATTTAACTTGTCACATTTAACTACTTCCCATCATTCATAATTCCTATTTTCTTTTTCATAACATCTCACTGATGTGAATATATATGTATATATACGAACCATTCATGCTCAATATTCATCATAGTCATCCATATACAAATTCGCATTTCATGTCCATACACAAATCCATATTTCATTAACATCATAAATTTAGAGTTTTACAAACTTTAATGGCATTCCAAGCCATGTTACAATATCAATGTCAAAATCCAAAGACACAAAAGATACATAAGCCAATAGTTCTCAAAATATGACTAAAGCCTTGTGTTACATGAAATAACTTCAAATACAAAACATGTAAATTCAAAGTGATGCTTTGTCTCTCTTTCACTCTATGTCTTGCCTAATCATCTAGAGATGGGAAGGAAAGGGGGGTGAACTTGAAAGCTTGTGGGTAACATGCTTATAACGAATAACAAGCAAAACCGTTCAAAAAGTTCATTTTTATAGAAAATTCTTATTGAATCATAAAACACATGTTTCTCAAAATTCTTATCATGTAATCAATATCACAAATAACACAATTTATGCATTTTTCAATTGGTTCACAATTCATAAACACATAAGCACATCAGAAATGGTTTGATTTGATCCATAAACATGACGAACTACATAATTCCACATAATGGTCTTGTGTAGTTGTAAACTTGAGGCACTATCGCAATTCCACATAATGGTTTTACGTAGGCGTAAACTTATGGGAGTCCGCGAGGGAGCTCCATGTCACTAGCGGGCAGGCAGGAGAAGCCTTTAACTTGGTCAATGTGCACATGACTTAACTTAGGGGACCACCACAAACCAACATAACATGTAATTCATGACTTGAAAACCAATTGGCCAAATGACACATTTTTGAAAACTTGTCTTCCATGAGCACGATATATTTCATATGCATTTCTATCATCATTTCACAATTCATCATCAAAATTCATACATCAAAACATATAGCAATCTCACAAATCATTCAAAAGCAAGAAAAAAACACTTATGAAGTAATTGAAATCATTTTTATTTCTTGATTTCAACAAAAACATCAATGGCTCATTACTTAGTTATAAACACTCAATATCAAACACGACTAGGCAGATAAAAGAGAATCAACAAGATCATAAATAGACATATATGAGACTTCATATATTCATGTTCCAAGTTCTACATCAACAAATCCAAATAGCACATTGAATATCCAACAATTGATTAAACTCTAATCAAGAATGTTCAACTACAAATTAGAAATTCTAAACCTAGGAGTTTCTATCAATATAGGTGAACATGGAATAAACTACTCCCTTTTGAAGCCCATTGAACTATAGTCATTGCTACATTTTCAAGAGGAAAAAGGTGCCTAACCAAGCATAACTCTAGGAGATTTCACAACTAGGACCCCACTAGAGAATCCATGGTAGTAATTGTCAATGAAGGAGCAGAACGGAGAAGTGGATGAGAGGGGATGAAGGTGTGTAGAAGAAATTTTCTTCTGAAGGTAGAGAGAGTGAGTGTGTGTTTAAAAACTGACGACTATCTCTCCATTTTTAACCTAAAATATATACGTTTTAACCAAAATGGGTTACAAATCGGGTTCCACAGTGGGTAAACTTTTGAAAATGGTTCAGGTATTTGAAGGTTCGCTGCGGCGACAGATGAATTTGTCGTGACAAACTTTCTTCGAAAGTTTTAGCTTGGAGTGTTGGTTCTTTCACCGCGATGACAAAATTAATTCACGTTGTGGTGAACTTTTCCCAAAAGTTTTTCTTGGAATTCCTCATACTTCACTGTGGCGAGACATCATCCTTTTTTTGTGGCAAACTTCCTGATGCACCTATTGACCTATTGACTTATTGATTTATCATCTTTAGCCTTCCCTTGACTCTACTTCTTCTTCTTGAGTCTCCTCTTCTTGAATCTCCTACAATAAACAAATGGTAGTTTGTAGTATCAATTGTTCTCAGAAAATTAATTTAGTGCAATTAATAATGATTTGTGACGATTTTACTCTTAAACTACATAAAGTAAAGGCAAGCACTCAAGAGTCAAATTAACTAAAAAATCTAAAAATGGGAGCCAAGAAGTGTAATAAAAACCATAAAGTGTCGCTAATTTATATAATAAACTTGGGCTCAATCAAATTCATCCACACTTAAACCTTTGTACTCCTGGACAAAGTTTATAAAAGTCAAAGAGACATAAGTGCAAAAGAAAATTCTGACCATGTTTAAAACGAGAGTAGGAAATTGGTAAAATCACTTTCTTAGAAATCAATCAAAGCAGACTGAAAGAGCGCGAAGAAAATAAACACTATAAGAATTTAATCCAAGAGATTGAGTAGGAGAGATTTCACTCAAGGCAAGGTGCTTACTTTTTGGGATAATTCCACTCTAAAATCTGCTTAGTCCACTCTACCATAAGCTTATGATAGTTTTACCTCTCCACTACAAGAACTATAATTTCGAAAATCAAAAGGACTTGTCAATGTTGTAATGTACGGAAGCCTAAATGAAATGAATGGAATAGAAGAAAGAAAAATGAATACATGCACTACAATTATGAAATAAACGTCAACTGTGAGCAAGACAATATTTACACAAACAACAACATAGTCTATCACTTAACAATTATTTTCTTTTGAGATATATTATTTTCTTTTTTAATTCTTTTGAGATTTTTTGTTATTTATGTTATGTTATGTTATTCCTTGGCTTTTGTCAATAACCAATTTCTTGAGAAAAATTTTTGCAAGGATAAACTTGAAGAGAACGGGAAGTAAAATATTGACACCTATAAGAAGATGTGTGCATGTACTAAAAAATATGGCTTAAGGGGCTAGCAATAGATAAGTGCTTAGGGGGTTTGTGTTTGGGTCAATAGGGCTTTGAAAGAATGCCTCTATCATGTTGATAAAATTCTAATTCATCAAACTTTGATCAAGAATTAAAACAATCTCTAGAGAGATATGAAATTAAGTATATACACATAACAATGAAAGAATTCAGGCCCAAATATCATTCAAACAAGGTTAATATCTCAATTAACAATATAAAGGTTTAAAAACGTAAAGTGCAAATTTATCAGCGTACCCTCACTTACTTTATGTTGAAAACATTGAAAATAAAATTAGCCAAAATGGACTATCATTTAAAAAATAGAAGGTATTTTCAAAAACACCGGGATCACTTTGAAACTTATAAAATCTTCGAGATACAAGAGTGAAAAGAATCTAATTAGGGAGAATTATTGAAGCGAGGAAATTTTAAAACAATTTCTACAAAGAGTATGGTGTCACCGTCATGAAACCAAGAGTTCGCTGCAGCGAAAAATTCATTTTGCAATGTTGCCACGGTGAAGAAACAGTTTGTTGTGGCGAAGAAACATTTCAAACAAGAGATTGGCCTCAATCACCAAGTTTAAAATTTTCACATTACGCATAATTGACTTACACAAGCAGTTAAATGGCCGAAAATGATGCACAATGCACAAACAAGAATTGCAAATTGAAACATCCCCCACACCTAAACTTCATATGGTCCTCAATATGAAGAATAATTAACGAATATGAAATGAGAGAACAAAATGCAACCCAATCAATCTCATCAATTTCCTCAAACATGGAAGATGTATCATGTATCAAATCAAAAACACAGCGAACGTAAAAAGGAGAGGAATAACTATATTGAAACTGCATAAACTGAAAAACTAATCCTAGGTCCTATTGAAATGGTTTCTTCCCCACACTTATTCAACATACTCATGCATCCAAAATGTCATATTCAATAATCGAGCAAAAGTAAGTAGTAAGTGAAGGATGAGAAATGACCTGATGACTACGACAGATCCTGTGTCTCCTGGTGGATGTTTGGTAGATGGCTATGCTGTGGTGAGGCGACTTGACCACTTGCCACTTTGGTGTTAACGTCCACATTCCTCGATTTACCTGAAATATTAGCAAAAAATCCTTCTTCCAAGGAGTCATCAGTGACAATCATAGCATTCAATGGGTTCATTGCAGTGTTAGAGTGAACATACTGGAGCTTATTCTCAGAGTATGCATCATCAATAACAATATCAAGCATGTTAACTCCTAGGAGCAAATAATCCTTATGGGGGGTGTTTCATAGCTTCATACATGTTAAGACTCACCTGTTGATCTCCTACCTCCATGGTGATTGTACCTTCTTTCATGTTAATCATAGTACCAACAATCCTTAAGAAGGGTCTACTAAGAATCAAGGTAGTATCTTGCACAGCTTATGAAGACATTTAAAGTATATAAAAATCAACTGGAAAAACCAAACCCTTAACCTAGACAAAAATTGTAGCATCTCACTCCCGCAAGACCCGAACCCGACATCGATGGTGATATCCAAGCCCGAGACCCGCGAGGTTGGTATGCTAGAGCAGTCAATGCAGTTTAAAACTTGGTAACACTTTTTTTTTTTAGAAAGCCCATCGAGTGCGCAGATATCAGTAAATCATTTGGGCCCGTTCTAATACGAAATCACTTTCAATCAAAACACTATTTCGG
>JAOSBK010032383.1:0-11467 GCA_027568895.1 Erythroxylum shatona | reverse complement strand
TTAGAATAAAAACAATAAACATAATATGATAATAAAATCATTTTCCATGTTATTAATCAAAATTAATAATCACAAAATTTTAGTGTTCAATATATTACATAATGATTGGATCATGGGCATAATTCCAACGCTGACAACTTTAAGTAAGGGAAAGTTTGGTTTTTTGGGGATGATAGTGGAAAAGTTGATAGATAAGTCACTCTTATTGCCACTCTACAAAACCATGCATGAGATTTTTACCTCATACGGCTCCTTGTTCAATTCTTTTGAAGCCATTGGATCCTTTTTCTCGTTAGAGAAGCCCTTCTTTCCTCCACTCTGTCTTGAAGAGTAGCTTGAACAAATTCAGTCAGATTTTCATGTTCCATTTGAACACTTTTCTTTTTTGATTATTCTCAAAGGAGAAGATTCTTCTTTTTACTAAACATATATAAATCCAATCATGATCTTATAACTTTCTTATAAATTATCATAAGAATAAGAAATCTTTCTCAATCAATCCCTTTTAAATATGATATATGAGTAAATGAGCTATTTGAAAAAAAATAAAGATTGGGGCAGATGCCTGAAATAACCGCTAAGCTAAATTACTAGTAGAAAGAGATTTTGCTAACGAAAAAGCTTTTAACACTGATCAATAACCTTTTCATTTCCAAATCTTTTTCTCGAATACGCTTTTTTTCTACTTGTTTCTCTCTCTCTATTGCAGGTCATTCACTTCTCTTCTTGCTGATTTTTGTTTCCTTTTTGGTGTTTAAGTTTAGCTCAGTTAGAAAATCATTTATGTATGAGGTGCATTAATGTTTAAATTTCAAAGCTAGTTTTGCTTTGTTTTTAAATTTCAAAGTTACATAGATGAAAAGCTAGTCAAATAGCATGTATAGTCGGTAAATGGCAATCGAAGTAGATGATCTACTCGAAGCTTTTGGTGCGGTTGAGACATGTAAGTTTAAAGCTAAGTGATAAGGGATTTGATGGGCTTTAATAGGTTTTTGAGCCGCTCGAACTCTAATCGGGACTTTGACAATATGAGCTAGGCTCAATCTAGCTTTAGGTTAAATTTTATTTGGGAGTCGGGTTGGTCTAATTAGTCCATTACCATACTTACTATGAATCACATAGTCCACACGAGAGAAGTTTCTAATTAACGTTTACTCATACGACAATCACAATTTATGTCTATTCTTGCTAGACTCTAAAATTAAGATTACGTTATAATTGAGTTAATCAAAATTTATTAATACTAATTAGGATTAAATATAGTTAATCAAGATTTAGTAATAGTAATATGGGATTAGGAATAAATGGGTTAATGGCCCATTTGGATCCACTTTTATTTTTTATTGTGTTTTTTATTTTTTGTTTTAGTTTTTGGTTTTTTAATTAGAAAAACAAAAACTTGTTTGATTGAAATTTTTAATATTTAATTAAAACTTGCTTGATTGAGATTTTTAATTAAAAAACTAAAAACAAAAACATGTTTGGTTTATCATCCTATTTCTATTTTTGTAATTATACTCTTATGTTAATAATTTTTAGGGTTAATTACAAAAATTCTCAAACTTTACTTAATTTTGCAATTATAGCCCGAACTTTACAAAGTGGCAAGTAGAAACTCAAACTTTCAATTTTTCAAATCTTGTCTGACGTTAGCATCTCCGTAAAAATTGTTAACATGGCTTGTCACATGTTTCAAAAATTCTAAACACTTTAATACGTCAAACTTAATTAAGCTAACTAATTAAATTTAACTAAACAACGTTGTTTAACAATTAAACTAACAAATTAAATATAACTAAACTACGCCATTTAGGATTAAAATCCCGAATTCAAACTTATTGTAAATCCCTAAAATCCTTAAATCAAACTTACTACTTAAATTAGTTCGTTCTTGCATAGAAAGAAAGAGGGCACAAGCATGATAAAATGTCATCATCTCGCACAACATGATAGATTGTTCTTGCATGATAGATTCTTCTCGCATTAGTGTAGCAGCTTCTCTTTGCATGACATATTCTTCTCTCACTAGCACAACTTCTTTTTGCACTAACACAGCAGCTTCTCTTTGCATTACAAAATCTTCACATTTTCTTTGTCCATTTTTGCACGACAGGGTGTTCTCGCACTATTAAGCGTTTCATTTCACACCATTCTTAGTTTTCTCTTTTGTTGAATATAATTTTTGATTTTATCTTAGTTGTGCATTGGATGTATTTAATGGTGTGAGAATGCGAGAAACTAACTATGTTCATATGTATCGTAGATGGGTTTGGAAATGATTTAATTTTTTCCCCAAAACCATATGCGTCCCCATTTAATAGAAACCGTTCAATCATGTCCTAAACTATCCTATTCCAACCTTGGAATGCTCTTACATCTTAGTTAGCTAATTATGTGGTTGAAGCTTTAACCATGTACAAAATGAAGAGAACTCATGCCCTATTTAAGACACATCATATAAAGCTAGTCGGGTTATTTAAGGGGTCAACACTTCTAAACTCTTCGTCCCCCACCCCTATCACTTATCCTTATACCCATCATTCACAAGATGCATCAACTCCTTAGTTTTTTAATTGTTCTCAATATATATATATATATATCTTCACAATGCATTGGGGCCTATGAACTCGGAACTATATACTTCTATATCAAGGAGATATGATCTTGTCAAATGACCTTTAATGCTATTAAGATGAGTTGGAAGTCGATACTACATGTTCTTCACTTGCACATAGCCGTGAAACTCTTAAGGATATCATAAAATATGCCAACTGCAAGGTTGTTACTAGGTTATTTATTAGATCGACATGTTCCATGTTATGTTAATGAGTTTGAATTCAATTGAAAGTCAGAAGAGAAGTTATCTTTAACATGAATCTCTCTGCTCAGATTGACATGTAAAAGGATTTAATTTGTATTGGTTTCCAAGTTAATGGAATATTTAGATTAAGGTTTTAAGGATGAACGAATTGTGCTACTTCATTTAGTACACCACATCATTGATCACCTCACCTATGTTTGCACCTTTGTATTACCTTAAATCATACTCTTTGACTTTTATAAGCTTTGTTTAGGAGTACAAATGTCTAAATGTGGGGGAGTTTGATTGAACCTAAGTTTCACATATCATTTGGTGACAATTTCATGGTTTTTGTTATACTTTTTGGCTCTTATTATCGGATATTGTGCTTAATGTAGCTCATGAGTTCTTGTTTTGAATTAATGTAGTTTGAAGGTAAAATTGTCATAAATAATTGGTAATTGCAGTAAATTAATTTTTAGAACAATTGATACTACAAACTATTATTTTTCATTATAGGACATTCAAGAAGTAGGGCCAAAGAGTGAAGAGCAAGAACACAAGTCAATGAGGTAAAAGGCAAAGTTTGCTGCGGTGAAATCAGAAAATCTTTGAAGAAACCTTTCGGGCAAAGTTCATCGCGGTGACGATAATGCTTTTGCTGCCGCAAAATCAGCAGATTATTGAAGAAATCTTTAGGAAAAAGTTTGCCGTGACGAGCTCATCCTTTCGTCGCGACAACACATTCGAATTGGCACTAGACCCAAACCATTTTCGAAAAATTAACCAACTATGCAACCTGATCCAGCAACTTGTTTTTGAAAAAAACTTGTTTTGGGATAACATACAAAAGGAGAGAGGGAGTCGACATATATATACATTCATATTCCATCATCTTCAAAAAAAAAAACTAACACACCATCGTCTTCTCTCATATCCATCTCATTTCTTCCATTTTTCACCGTCGACTTCTACCATGGGTGCCTCTAATTGCTTCTCGGTTGTGAAGTTTCTTAGAGCTATACATGGCTAGACATTTCTCTCCTCTTGAAGATGTGGCAATGGCTAGAGTTCAATGAGGTTAAAAGGGGAGTAGTTTAATCCATAATTTAGCTATGATTTATGAATTCCTAGGTTTAGGATTTGTAATTTGTAGTTGAACATACTTGACTATAGTTTAATCAAGTGTTGGATATTCAATGTGTAGCTTGGATTTGTTTATGTAGAACTTTGAGCTTAAATATATGAAATTTCATATATGTCTATTTGTGATCTTATTGATTCTCTTTTATCTTGCATAGTTGTGTTTGATATTGAGTTGATTCTAGATCCCAAAGTGACTTATTGCATGGACTTATCCACTACAAATACTAAGAGCATTTAACAGGGTTTTAAGAAATAGAGTCCCATTGATTAAGATCTTAGACTTAAAGAGTTCTTTAAGGTTTACCCATTTGAGACTTAGTGATTTCCACTCCCATCAAAATTAATTTCGAACTATGATGCCAAAGCTCATTTTCAAGAGGATTCTATCACTCTTTGATCATTTGTCTTAATCTTTCTGTTTTATATTCCTAAAAATCCAAAAATACATTTTACATATTTTTCTTGCAATTCAATTTAATATAGTTAATGTTCTCAAAGATCAAAACCCCCTCCATACCAAATTAGCTTGCATTTTATGACACATAGATTAACTTAGGTACATTCATTTTAGGTTTCGATTAAGTGAAACGACCCAACGTTGCATCCTATATTGCAATCCTTGGATTATTTTTTTGATTTGACCTCCAAGGGTACGAACAAAGGTCCGAATTAGTATGGAAAGGGTTACCTTCTTCCTCCAAGTAGATAGGGAAAGGTGCGTCGTAATCCGCCACCCTGCTTCTTTATCCTTACCCTAATACTTGGACTTTGCAATTTGGTTGTGTAGGCTTAACCGTCTGTTTAATGCGCAATCCCATTGGATTGAGAGTTATGAAAGTTTAGAGAGAGTTGAAAGTTTGAAGTTTGTTAGAGAGAAGTGAGAGGATAGCAAGGTCTTAAGTTTATAGAGAGAGTAAGAGAATAAAAGGTGAATGGAAAATAAGGTTAGATGTAAATATATAAGTGAGGAAGGGCTATGAGGGGTAAAATTGGAAAAAATAAGCTAAAAATCTCATGTTCCTTTTTTCGCAGCCGCAGGCCACGATTATGGCCTTGCAAAATCAATCAATTTTTTTATTTTTTCATCATTTCCTCATTCCACTCCTGAGATCGTGGCCCTGCAAAATCTTACAATTTTTTTGATTTTTTCGTCGCTTCCTCATTCCACTCTTGAGATCCTTCCTCAACTATTATTTACACCATTACCTCATTTTTCTTACTTTCCTTATCATCTTATGTCAAAATTGATCCTCAATTCTTCTAAGATATTTACTTGAAATTAAAACACACATAAACGGAATTCGAAACCTACCTAACATAAAAGATGAAATAAGAAACAATAAAAACCATGGGTAGCCTCCCATGTAGTGTTTCTTTTATCGTCAGTAGCTCAACATACATTTTTTGCCCACGGTGATTCAAACAAGTCATTCATGTTTGGAACCGTTTTCGGAACCCAACTCTTACTCTGATACCACATATGTTGGACCCCATTTTCGAAGCTCAACTACGAAGTCATAAAATGTAAGTGTAATCCAATGAAATCTCCTTAACCATCATCGGTTCATCTTTACTCTCTGATACCACACATGCTGGATCCCATTTTTAGAGCCCAACCATCCGGAAGTCATAAGATGTGAGCGTGCGTATTATCTTATAGGGTTATTTCAATGAACTCTCATTAGCCATCATCCCACAAGAGTGGAGTGCCCACACCAATCAATCACCAAAATCACAATTTTAATTCTTCAATGCAATTGTAGCTCTAAGGCTCTAGTTTATTTTGAAACAAGAACCATCTCAATCGGGGCTCTACAGTTCAAGATATAAGTAAAATACCAAAGTATGTTTGGTAAACAACTAATTCATGCTCTTCCATTCAATTTCCTCACTTTATCTCCATCAATCTTTTCCAAATCAACACCAATGGATACCAATTTTTATGGAGAGGTATAAAAATGTGTTAGGAATCTATTTCTTCAATAATCACTCCATTTTGAGGTCGGCTGATGAAGTTATGGCTAAACGAATCAAACATGCTTATATCCTCAATCATATTGTACCTATCTTGGTACAATTGACATAACTTTCTATAGAGACCTCTGATTAAGGTCATTCTTGATGGTTTGAAAGATGACTTCTAGATCTACAATCTTTATGAAGAACTCAAAACGAGATTCTGCCTCTAAAAGGGTCAACATCGTAATTTACTAAAACTATCCCGTAAATGTCTGTTTAACAGACATACATGTCTGCCTAACGGACATAGATGGACTTGGGAGTGCTTTCCAGACTCGAGAATGTTCGTTTAACAGACATGGACTAGAATGGGGGTGTTTTTACACCCAAGAAGGTCTGATTAATAGACCTAAAGTCTGTCTAATGGACATTGGTGATCCAAAACTCCTTCCAAAGCCTATCCAAAGGTCCCTACATCCATTCTAACATCATATTCACTCATAATCTTCCTAAATTCACTTCTTCTAATGTAATATCACTTCTTAAACATTCAATTACCAAAATGATTTCATAAATCTCCCAAATTTCAACTCAAATGATTCATCACATACAACAAATTCTCATCTTTCACCATAGCTGTTATGATAGTATCATCACTTATAATGCTCATATATCTCAACTTTGATATCCAAAATTTACATACTTTATAGCGTTGGAAAGCTAAGAGGATAAGCTACAACTTTCTAGAGACAACTTTGTCTAGTTCAGCCTAAATCAATACATTTATTCCCTTAAAAGTCAAAATACAATTCATATCTTTCTTTTCCATAATACATCTCACTTATGTGTAACAACAATTCGTATTCAAAATTTATCATCTCAATTTGATAACTTCTTCAAGTGTACCTAATTCCAACTTAACCTCATCCTTAATTGATTCATATTTCAACTCCACCTCATCCATACCCAAATTCACATTTCAATTTGACAATCATCCATACAAAAATTCATATTTCATTAACATCATAAAACAAGAGTTTACAAAGCTTTAAGGGCATTTCAAGCCATAATACATTAATATTCCAAAATTTCCAAATTACACAAGATACTTGAATAATAATTGCTCAAAATGCAACTACAGTCTTGTTTTACATAAACAACTCCAAAACAAAACAAAACATGCAAATTCGGAGTGAAGTTTTGACTTTCTTTCACTCAGTCTCTTGCTCATCACCTGAATAGGGGAAGGAGAGTGGGGAAGAGCTTGAAAGCCCGTGGGTAACAGGTTTATAACAAGAAACAAGAGAAAACCATTGAAATATTTATTTCCATTGAAAAATTCACATTGAAAATCCATGTAACACATCTTCCCAAATTCACAACTTATCAAGCAATTCATAAACATCATAAATCATGAATTCATGAATCTTGTCACAAATCATAAACACATAAGAACATTAGAAATGGTTTGGGTAGATCCATGAACATGACGAACTACACAATTCCATATAATGATCTTGTGTAGTTGTAAACTTGAGGGAGTCTATGAAGGAGCTTCGTGCCACTAGCAGACAAGCAGGAGAAGCCTTTAACTTGGTCAACATGCATGTGACATTCGTAAATGGATTACACCAAATCTAAATAATATGTAATTCATGAACTGAAAACATTTTTCCCATATGACACATTTTTGAAAACTTGATTTCATGAGCACAAATATTTCATATGCATATCTGAAACTTTATTTCATAGACATAAAGTTTTTTCAAAACCATTTCCATATCACAATTTATCATCGAGATTCATATACCAAAACATGTAGCAATTTTGCAAATCATTCAAGGCAATAAAAGCAACATTTATGAGGTAATTGAAATCATTTTATTCTCTTGCTTTAAAAGGAAAAATTCATGGCTCATTACTCAATTATAAACATAAAACCCACTTTGATTTTCTTGCTTAAAACTTTTCTAAAAAATGCCTCTCCTCTTGCCTTCCTTGATTCCCTTTAACAATAGCCACAAAATTCTATTCAATAGGAATTCCAATTGAGAACCCACAAGACACATTCACCAAAATTGATCCTAGAAATCTTAAACCCATACATTTCTTAAGCTTTGTGTACCAAAACTCTTTCAAAAATCTAAAGAATAAAATATAACTTACCTTGAATCTTCACCAAATGAAGAGTTTCTTGGCTTTAATGAAAGCTCTAATCCTCCTCTTCCTTTTTCCCTTCTTGAATAACTTCAAAATCACTCTTTAGGGCTAAGAAAAATCAAAACCTAGCTTTTCTTCTTTCTTTCCTCTCAAAACAAAAAATCTGTCCTTCTTCTCTCTTCTCTTTGTTTCTTCTTTCTCAAATCCGTTCTTGCTTCTTCCTTAAAAGCAAGCCATCACTTCTTATTTCAATTTTGCCATTAATGATTGAAAAATGTCCAATTTGCCCTTCCTTTAAAGCCTTAAGAAAAGGCCTTAAGACTTTAATGCTTAAGTGATCTTCCCAAAATGCCCTTATATATATATACTCTTACCACTTAATTCAACTAAACCATATTTTAAATTCCCATTAACATTAACATAAGAATTAACTCCAAATAAATAAAAATAATTAATCTAATAAGACCTCAAAATTATCTAAATCATGCTTAACTCCTTTCAAAAAAATCCAGACCTTTTTTTATTAGGTAATTGAAGGAATTTGATAACACTTCCTTCTAGGAAAATGTTTCTCATTGTCTTAAGTTTCTAATAACACCAAAATTATTCAATTTGGTTCAGAAATTTGAAAGTTATCTTCCAGACATTTTTGAACTGTTCTTATGCTGAAACAATATTCTATGCTTAACTTCCATCCAAAAATTGACATTCATAGATACTGAATTAAAACTCAAGTTCATCAAAAAGTTTATAGGCCTATGTCTCTAGTTTACTTCAAATTAAAAATCATCTCATTTGGATAACTAGAGAAAAAGTTATGGTTAAAACACTGAAGCATACTCAACGAACATGTTTCAACTACATTTTCCAACTTTTAACTTCCAACATTTCACATATAATAGTTCTAACTTCCAAGAAAAGTTTAGGGTCTAACAATTCAATAGTGGTGCAATCATAGATTTCATAAAGTACAAGTGAACCACTAGACTACTCTTTCTACCACCTTTCTTCTTCGACTTCTTCCTTCGCTTTTGCGTCTTTGGTTAGGGTTGGGGTTGTCCAAATGAGTCTTTGCACATTGCTTAACTTCTTGATACGACTCACTGCTTTTCATAGAATGGATAAATTTGTGAAGATGGTTGTTAACTTTGGACACCTCAAATGACACCTTGTCATCCCCCACTCTTAAAGTTAGTTTGCCCCCATCAACATCTATAATCAATCGGGTGGTGGCTAAAAATGGTTGTCCAAGGATAATTGGTGTTTCCATGTCTTCTTTGATGTCTAAAATAACAAAATATATGGGGAAAGTGAATTTGTATCTTAAATCAAACATCTTTGATTATCCCTCTAGGATGATAGACAAATCTATCTGTCGTTTTAACACACATGCTAGTGGGTGTGATCTCTCTTAACTCTAAATTTTGACATAATTTGTAAGGCATCAAATTGATACTAGCCCTTAGATCTGTGAATACCTTATCTATTTTAACACTACCAATGGGGGCAAGGGAGGTAAAAGTCTCCCTAATCGTCTCTCTTTTGTGGTAATGTTAGCATTTCGTGGAGTTCCTTCTACCTGACAATTCATTCTTAACCCGCTCTTTGATAGATTCCATAAGGGTGAGCTGTGTTTGTAATTGTTCTATCACATCAAGGACTGGCTTAAACTCCATTTCTTTGACTTCCGTTGTGCTAGAATGGGATATGGAATTGGAGGTTGATATTTCTTGATTTTAGGCAGGTTATATTTAATTCGCATGGAACTTCCATTGATCTTTTTCCCCATCCATTGACCTCCAGCATTGTTTGACTAAGATAAGTTAGGGTGATTTTTCCACCCAGGGTTATACGTATTTGAATAGAGATTGTACCCTCCACGACATCCAAACTGTGCTCCCATATACTTAACTTTCTTCACTTCATTGTCCTACATCAAGAAACAGTCAGTAGTATCATGACTATCCTATCCACATAGCTCACACCTTCTTTGAATAGTTTTTGAAGGGGATAAAGAAGAAACCTTCATATTATTTAGCTATCGGGTTATGTTGTCAATCTTTGTTTGCGTCTCTATTATTTTGACAGCTATAGCTACCTTCTGCTCTTGAAGGGTTATGTGTTGTCTACTTCACTCATTTGTCTACAAACAACTATCACTAGCCATTTCTTCTATTAACTCCTCTGCTTCATCAATAGTTGTTGGGCACCCCACCCTCGTAAGACACGTGCCCGACATCCTAAATGACGTCTAAGCATGCATCCCACAAGGGTGGCATGCTTACACCAGTCTATCGCCAAAATCACAAATTGACTTCTTCCAAAAAATTGTAGCTCTATGTCTCTAGTTTATTTTGAAACAAGAACCATCTTATTCAGAGCTCTATAGATCAAGATATCATTAAAAAGCCAAAGTATGTTCATAACCAATTCATACACTTCCAACCAGATCCCACACTTTCTTTCCATCAATCTTTTTAATCAACACCAAAGGCTATCAATTTTTATGGAGAGATAAATAAATGTGTTAGGAATCTATTGGTTTAAGAATAAAGACATTTGAAGGTTAGATGACAAAGTTATGGTCAAAAGAATCAAACATGGTCAAGTTTGGGAGAACCTTCAGGTGCACGATCGTGACGAGTCACGATTGTGCACCTGAAACCACGACCCTTGCGATCACACTAGTGTATAAATAGCATAGCTTTTGGCCAAACATTCTGAGTGCCATCACAACACACATTCTCACGATCGCACCTTGTTCTTCCTTAAATCCACAGCATCGGTCGCGCTCGCACCATTATTCCTCACGATCGCATCAGATACCTTTTTCCTTGTCCTTTCACCAACTTTTCTCACTTTTTTTTTCGCTATTCTCTTCTTCTCTCCCTTCAATTTACATTTTCTTCCACTCCAAAGCATTCCTAATGGTTTCTACATCCATTCTAACATCACATTCACTCATAATATTCCCAAATTCAAGTCTTCTGGTGCAATATCACTTCATATCAATTCAACCATCAAGTTTATTTCGTTTAAACTCTTAAATCTCAACATAATTGATTCATCATATACAACTAATTCTCATCATTCCTACATTCCTATCCTTTTTCCATAACATATCTCTCAACTCCGATATCCAAAAATTTCATACTCTATATCATTGGAAAGCTAAGAGGATAAACTATAACTTCTAAATAGACAACTTTGTCTAAATCAGCCTAGATTAATACAGGTTTTTTCCTAAAGTTAGAACATAGATTTTACCCCTATAAAATGCTTGAAAATGCAATGCAAAAACTTGGAAAGTCATGACCAAAATATAAATATATTTCATTAACATCAAAAGATAAGAGTTTTACAAAGCTTTAATGGGCATTTCAAGCCACAATACATCATGTC